>CH002567.1:1779480-1847274 GCA_000149265.1 Ciona savignyi | reverse complement strand
TTATTGAATCAGTACTGTCATAGAACACCAATATAATCGAACATAAATTTAAAAGTAGTGTATAGCGTGCGGTGTGGCCGAATGGTTAACGCGAAGAATACCAAAACGGTCATCGTGACGAGCCCACAAACGGTTGGAAAATTGACTCGATAATAAAAAATAAATAAATAAAAGTGTAATTGCACACTTGAATAGGCATAGTGAGCATTGCCGGCAACAGTGTTTCCGGTTAAATTATCCAGTCGAATACACTGTGTTATTAATTATTGTACTGAATAGTTTTGATATTTTATTAAATATTAGACAGCTGTTTATTTTATATTTCATTATAAAAATAGCGGTCTCAATATGTGATATCAGATTCCATATTTGCAATTTATAAAATTATTTATTGACAAACACTTTTGGGATTTAATGCTGACGATTTACTTTACGAAGTAGTCAAGTTCTCATGTAAAGTTTACATTTTCATTGTAAACAAGTTAAGGAACTGGTAGTTTTTTTAATTTTATTGTATTTAACCTGGTTCACATTATTTTTTGCCTGAACCACTGTCGCAAATGCTTTTTTATTTATTTATCTCTGAGACATTTAACCACAGTAGACAGTCAGCGTTTATTCTTCGATGGCGCAAGGTGAAAGTAAAATAAATAGACTTCGAAACTGTAGCAATTTCGCGGTTTGTCATTGTTCATTATCTTCTGCATATTGTCGTTGTCTCTGTTGTATTGTGTAAACTATTCCTTAGTTTATTGCGTTGCCTCCGTTGATTTATAATGATTACTTCCTCACGCCCTCGACATTCCTACATTCCCCGCGCAAGCTAATTGTATATACCACGTGTTTGTTTGCCTGTGTAAGTCAGTTGGTACTCGACAAATTCAGAATACAACATGGTGCCAGAAGTGGGAATCGAACCCACGCCTCCATTCGGAGACCAGAACTTGAGTCAAAATTTGTTAACCATCGTTCTGAACCTTTACTGCCGATACCCAAACCAACAAGGCCGTGGCAAAAACTGGGGACCGATCTATTTGAACATAAGGGGGAAACTTATCTATTGGTTGTAGATTACTTTTCACGATGGATTGAGGTAGAATTGCTACACAGCACAACAACAGTAAAAGTTATACAACATCTTGAATCCATGTTTTCGAGGTTCGGCGTCCCAGATACTATAGCATCTGATAATGGGCCCCAGTATGCTTCGCAAGAATTTAAAGACTTCACAAACCTATATAAAATAACCCACCTAACATCCAGTCCGATGTTTCCTCAGAGCAATGGTGAATCTGAAAGAGCGGTTCAAACTGTAAAACACCTTCTTCACAAGTCCAACGATTTGCCGAGAGCCTTACTGGCCTATCGAACGGCGCTATTAATTAACGGATTTTCTCCTTCGCAGCTATTAATGGGAAGAAGACTTCAGACGGCGGTTCCAATGAGTCGTAAAATGTTGGTACCGAGGTGGCCGAATTTCAACAGTCAATTTCAACAATTTCAACAAGGAAACTGGAGGAAAGTGCGCAACATCAACAAAAGAGAGACTTTGACAGGAGGCATGGAGTTAGGCCTTTGTCGAGCCTTCGTGTCGGCGACCGCGTGACAATCAAAAAGAAGGAGAAGTTAAAAGTACGCACAGGTTGTCTCGGTCGTACATGATCGGCACATCTGGAAGAGGGATGTACCGTAGAAACCGACACTTAATAAATGTGTTGCCCAGGACAACAATCGAACAAACGAATCCGCAACTGACCCTGCCTGCAACCCCACGCAGGTCCAAGCGAACCATTAGGCCACGAATAATATTTAGTCTTTGAAAAGTATTGTATTGTAATGTAAATATGGACATCTGTATCTTTCTACTGTTATTTTTTATTTTATAATTATTTTTATTTTTTAGAACTTAAAGGGGAGATGTTGTATTGTGTAAACTATTCCTTAGTTTATTGCGTTGCCTCCGTTCATTTATAATGATTACTTCCTCACGCCCTCGACATTCCTACATTCCCCGCGCAAGCTAATTGTATATACCACGTGTTTGTTTGCCTGTGTAAGTCAGTTGGTACTCGACAAATTCAGAATACAACAGTCTCTAATATCATCCCCACCCTCTGTTCTCCAACATGCACTTTTGGCTTATTCCTCTTCACACATTGTGTTTTTGTAGGAAATCAATGAGTATCGGAGCATGGTTTAGAGTGGGTAGCTAAGAGCTCAGGCAGTGCTTAGGCCCCATATCTTTAGCTAGCATAGCATTACACCTGGATAGATGTGTGTCTTTTAGTTATAAATAGAATATTTTATTCATAATGAAGTAAAAATGCAAAATGATTTTTTTAAATTTAGATGTTGTTTGCCCGAAGATTAGACTACAGCTGCCGAAAAATGCCCTAATCTTTATTTTGGTCTGCAGTTTGCCTCCTTTCCGCTTTTCCCCTTTTAGTGTTCTCATTTTAGTCTCATTTTTTGCATCGTAAAGTGGAAATCGGTGTTTACTAGATGAATTCCCATTGTTATGTAGTTCTTTAATGCAATCGCCTTGCTAATGGGCACGAATCATTCCAACACAACACATCTTCTATATTCAATGTGTAAGGTGCTGGATCGGGCCCTTGGAACCCTAACCCTAACACTCCAAACGATCCATGCGATCCTGTAGTAATTAGAGGTACCACAATGTGTAAGGTTTATTTGTTTTTTGTCAAACAATGTACAATACAAAGAATGAGAGATAGACTCGAACTTTTGTAATGAAATAATGTTGCGTATTTCGGCAATGTAATTTAAAATTAAAATATTCCCACAATCCTGCTCACAGATTGGTTATAAGACGCTTTATTTTTTCATCTATATCTTGGAATAATCAAAATGTCAAAGGGTAATCCTCCCCCAACAAATCCACTATTTTCACCGATGAACAATATCAACTTTGGAACAAATGCTTTGTTTATGCCGGTCCAGGAGCAATCCTCCGCCATTCTATCACCAGGTATGAGTTACAGCAGAAATATTTTATAGAAAAAAAGTCAAAATTGTATGCGTCGCTTACCACAGTGGTCCCCAACCTTTTTACCACTTAGGACCTGTGAAGATTTAATAAGTTTACTGCCACCAAGTAAGGAGAATGTTAATTATTTGTTCTGTAGAGTGGCCTACAGTAACACATTCATAAACATTTTTAAAACAGCCGTTAAAATCAAAGCAATTATATTTGCCTGTCCACAGATCAGTGATCGGAGACCAATGACTTAACACACCATTTTTATTCTCTTTTTAGTCTATTTTTTGCTTATTTAAGAATTATCTAATTGTATTTGATCCGCAGACAATGACGCAGAAGAAGAAGCAAGTTTCCTGGGACAACCATCCATGACAGGGACCGAGCAGCCCCAGAATGTTGCAACGTTCACTCTCTTCTCAAATAAGATCGACAGTGAGACTAATAAATGTAAGAAATGTATACTAGGTTGTCACTGCGCCCAGTGGCTGATCTTGCCTAAAGTCACAGATTTTGTTTGTTGAACTTCATTATGATTAGTGTAGTGTATTACTCTTATATAACGTGCTCAAAATAGTTGTGTGCTTGAGCAAGGCAATTGTCGAGGCGTGTGTCAATCAAATACATCGCACTGCAGCAACTCTGATAATATGGTGGTGACCACTATTTGGTTAAAACATGAATACTCATTACAAATAAGCATTATAAAATGCCCCTTTTATTTTTTTTTATCCACCTAAAAAATACCAAATAAAAGCATCATTTCAGCATGGTCAGTAAAAATTTGTGCGCTTATATTTTATAAAATGCCCCTACCATAATTTAAACTAAAATACTACCCTTAATTTTTCTTTTTGAGCATGATTTTTGTTTTGTCCATAATTTTCCTATCCTATTGTGTTTTACAGCTTCTGATCCATTCGCAAATCTATCTGGAGTTAGCGGCAAGGATTCATTTCAACCTCAAACAGTATTCACATCAGAACAGCAACAACCTCAACTCTTTGTGCCTTCAACCAGTCCCGAGAAATCTGATGATTTTCCATACAGCACCAGCAGCTCTCCAGCTGTCAATCAAACCCCAACTGCTGCTCCTAGTATATCTGTCCCTTCCATGTACCCCAACCCACCCCCTAATTCGCAACCCGCCACCCCCAGTAACCCCTATGCTCGATCCAACCAACGTAATCGTTCAATGTTCCCTCCAAACCCACAATTATACCAAGCTTCACCTAATACCGGCCCCCAAGTAATGCCCCCGCAAATGGCAACACCCGGAGCCCCTCCACCCCCCAATATCTCCAGCAGTTTCAGCCCCAGCACAGATGCAAACAACCCCTGCCTCGTTTGAAAAGCTCGCTTCTTCTGTCCCCCCACCCCCTACAGCTGCAAGCCATTACCAAGCAGTGACAGCTCACTGGTTCTATTGCAAAGTATTGTCAGACACAAACCAGCAATGGTGCCCGTTCTCCTACGTCGACTCTCAGTCATTAGAAAATGCGGCAAGAGGTATGTTAACAATCAAAATAAGAATTTTTAAAAATAGTATAGTATGTAGTGTTTTATCCCCCGAATAGAAAAATGCAGATATTACTATTTGCTCGTGTTTTAGGACTTTACAACCATTCCAGAATCAAGAAATGCACAAAATACATATTTTGCTGTTTTTTTTGTATTAAGTCATTGCTTTTCGATTGGTTTAAACACAAATTGTAAATTTCTTGACTTTATTAGTAGTTTCTTGACAAAAAATTGATTGACTAGGCCTAGTTAACTGATGCACAGATCTACAATAAGAACGGAAAATGGGCGGGAGCGTTTTAAAAGGCAGGAGCGTTTACTTTCATTAATTCATGCGTAGCCATAATTATGGTATAAGTTAATTCCTTACAAAACAATAAGCTCAGGCTGATGCTCCTATGTCCTTTCCAGAGCTGGCAAATGGCCAAGGCAGTGATGTGGTGCGCACAGATGGTGGTCGCTACGACGTATCATTCACCACCCGAGAACGAACCAGCGTTTACTGGGATGAACCAGCAGCTATGGTTCGGAGATGCACCTGGTTCAACAAGTCGGACGCTGAGAGTCGGTTCACACCTTATGAGGAAAGTCTGGCGGAAAGTTTAGAGGTGAAAATATTAGTACCGACTGGCCATTATGGGTGTGTATACATTACCAACCCTGTATGGTCAAGCACAGCTGACCCCTGACAATTAGGCCACTTGTGAAGCAAGAAAGAAAAATTGATACCGATTATCTAAAGTGAAGAGTCTTAAGTGCTCTAACTTTAAACCTAACAACGAAAGCCGATAAAACAACAGTAATACTCGGATCACCTATAGATGCCCACTCTTCAGTTACAGGAGCTATTGCAGTGAGTTTTATTTGATAGAAACATTGCCAGATCAGTGATTCAAATTACTAGCTAGTAGTTTACATTTTTTAAAAGGGATTTAATTCCAAATCAGAAATTAATATAAGAATGATTGGAAAATTGTCACTTTTGCGAATTTCTATAATTCTGTACTATGTATATTTGTTAGTGATACATGATTGGCGCTACTTGATAAAATTGACTTAAAGTTTTTACTCATTTCTGTAAATTTTAATTCTTTAAATTCATGCACATTCCTATGCATTTTACCCCTTTTTCCATATGTAATTATTTTCATAGCCTACCACTTTAAAAATTATGTAAAACCATTTAGAATAGCATAAAAAAATATGTAGATAGCAATTATTGAACATCCAGATATTTGACCTAAAATACAATTGTATTTTATTTGACTATTATTTAACTTAATAACATTGCATTTCAGCGAGAGTACCATGAGATTGTAAGCAAAGGAATGTGGCACAAGCAGATTGACCTTGGCAAAGGAGAAATGATCGTTGTCCACAATCCACAACTTATTGTGCATTTCCAGGTATAAATGGTTAAAATAAATCTCTCTATATGTAATAAGTAACGGGTATAAACCTATGTACCACTTCCGGCTTTATCCAGTTTGGTCGGTAGCTTAACTGGCAAGGCGATTGACTCACATTGCATAACGAACAAGACTCCGGCTTGCTAAATAGTTACGCAACCATCCCGGTCAGCCTTTTTTTCTTTTTGTTTTTTTTTAGCGGGATTAGTTTGCTAAGACCGTTTTTTGTATGCAAGTCGGTATATGTATCAGTCGCGTTAACCATTCGGCCACACGACCGTACCCCGGTCAGCTTTTAACTTCTTAGAGTGATAAATGGCGTTTAGCCACTCGATTTGTTAAAAGATAAACTTTCCGCAGCCAATCGTTCAAGCTGAACCTGATTTTGGGGCAGTGAGAGAAGCACAAATGCGTTCTAAGGTTGTTAAACGTGGCATCGCAGCAACTGACTTTGTCAAAATCATCCCAGAGAGTAAGTGACAATTGACGGAAATTTTATATCATTTTGTTTAACAGCTTAGTTAAAATAAGAATTTTAACTCCTAGTTTGATATAAAGTTTGCATAACAGAATTTAAAATTGCTTATCAAGTTTCATTTGTGTTTCATAGTGTATGATAAGCATGTAACAGGCAGCACTGATACACAAATACAACAAAGTTGACATTGCTTATCAAAGTTGATTTGTGTTTTTGTGTACGTCCATACGATTATAACTGTGGCACAGATGAGTCGGTTTTGTTATCTAAAATTATAAATTCTGTATGTAAAAGCATTAATCCCCACAGTAATATTTTTTAATTTGATATACGTATATTTTCCCAAAAAGAGTTTCTTTATTTTTGTGAAAAACTACATTACATAATCACTTTACTAACTATGGTATATGATCACCTAAAAATGGTTTGCTTATTAAGGTTGATTTTTGTGGACAATTACAGTACATAAAAACTTTACACAAAAAAATGTACCCTAGCACATAACAAGGTTAATAGACCTCCACCATGCACTTAAGGTAAGGCATATTTACTGTAATTAACAAGCAATATAACCAGATGAGTGTGGCACCCCTGACCATGTGGTGTTTCTCTGCCACGGCATCGGGCCAGTATGCGACCTCCGATCTAGGAGTGTGGTGGAATGTGGTAGGTATATCGCGTCGTACATTTGCATGGCCATGCTAACTGCTTGCTAACAAATGGAAAACATTTTCTGAAACCTTTCTTCTTTATCTGTTTTCTAAATTCTTATTTTTCTTCCGGCTTTCTTCTAATAACAAAAAGAAAATATCCCCAATATTTTATATGCACTTCCCTATCCTTTTACCTAATGTTTTATCTTTTTTAACCTTTTTCTAAAAAAAACTTTTCTCCACTCTCCTTTTCCTTTTTCTTTTTTTACCAAATGTTTTCTGTTCTCTAACCTTTTTCTCACAATGTTCTCTTTTAACCCTCTCTTATACTATCCCACATACACATTGCATGCTTACTACTAATGCTACAAACGAAGGCGAGATGACGGAAACAGCAGCATTGGTGCTAATGGCGCACGGTATTGGAGAGGCCATGAAAACAATCCACAACACCACGCTTGTCCAGTGTGGTGAGAAACATGGACTGGTAGTTTAATACGAAGCTTAATAATGAGATGTTGTAAGGTGGTCTAAACCAGTGGTTCCCAACCAGGGCCAAAAATCCATACATTTTAGGGGAATAAGATTTCACTCGCGCGTGTGGAAGCTCACACAAGTAACCGGAGTAAATATTTTATGCGAGTAACGAGGGTAAATTTTTTAATACAATAAAATAAAACATAGTATTATAGACTCAGAATTCGGATGCGGCATGTGTATAATAAAAACGGTGGTGAGGATTTGTTTTTTATTCCCCTATATGACAGTTCAATAGAAAGCGGTCGCGGTAAACGTTAATTAGTTCATTATTTGCAAGAGTAAATTCTTACTCGCAGGGCATGTACCATGCAAGTGTTACTCTGGTAACTCGCTCGGAATATTAGCCCTGTTTAATGATACAATCCACCCTTCCTGTCCTATAACTTCTTAACCCTCTAATATGCAGGAACCACTGGTGTTAGCCCAACACACACAATGATACTTTTCATCTTGACAATCCTTAATTGTTTATTTATTTTTTTACCGGGAACAGATACCACCCTATGACCGTTTTCGCGCGTGCACTCAATGAACCGTAATCGGCGGAGTGACGTCACAATTAAAATGATTGTCTGGGGACTAGCGGTGGATATCGGCCATATCAATTGGTATATGTATCGGTGGCGTTAACCATTCGGCTACACTACCCCTTAATTGTTGATCATAATTGATTAACATTTTTCTCAAGATGAAAAGTATAAAATTTGTGTGTTCTGCTTAGAGGTAGTACGCACAAGCTAGCAATGAAAGTTTGTTTGATTACCACTTAATCACTGCATGATCACCTTTATGCTTGCCAAATTTCATGTTTTCTGTCGAACTTTCAATTAGTATATTGCATGCTGTAATATGTGCTTTTTAGTTCAAATGTGTTACTTCTTATTAACGTTGTGATGTGTATGATTCAGACGTTCCTTTAATTTGGCAGAACCCATTAATCTGCTGGATTCACGTAATGTCCGTTAAGTGCCTTGTTTAAGGACACGCCCAAATAGCTGGTGACCAGTTTTATACCTACAACCCTTCAACTAAAAGCCGATGTACTAACCCACCAGACTAATCTGTCCGACTTACTTTACACTAAACCTACTATTTAAGGCAAAATTAAATTAGCACCTATCATAAAAAAAACCTATCATTTAAACCCCAAAATACCCCTTCACCCTCCCCACAAACCCCACATAACCACAGTTGACGATTTCCGAGCCATCCACCTAAGCTTGCTTCGCTCGCACTTCAAGAATGGACTTGAGAGCAACAAAGCCCACCGAATCGAGTTTCTTCCCATCCACTGGCACCGAGCTTTACATGGGGATGCAACAGGGGTGGACAGGTCAGTTTAAGCTTCTACTTCGGATCAGTTTAATGTTCTGGGTTTATATACCCACTTGTTATTTAGCTTTCATTGACTTTTTAATGTAACATAAATTTTTTTTGCGTATGAAAGTATTTTAAATATGTTTGAAATTTTTAATTTCTTACATTTGTTTTAGAAGATAACACAGGTGTTGTGGTCTTTTAAAACAGGTGTTGTGGTCTTTTAAAAAAAAATTTTCTGTGATAGATAACCATTAATATCCGTTTTGGGGTGGCATGTATACACTTCGAATTTTAAACATTTTCAAATTGATATGTTTGAGGGGGTGCTGTTTTGTTATCACACACACAAACCAATAGCTTGGTGGGTTAGTGTTCTACCTTTCACCAGAATGGTTTTAGACTCAAAACTAGTCGCTAGCTAGTCAATTGTGTCTTTGGGCAAGTTACTCAGTGGACATGACCTTAACCGAGTGGATTAATTGGTTGAACTAAAACTGATGGATAGTCTCACTCTTAAACAACAAATCGCAATAGCTCCAGTAACCCGATTGTGTGCACGAGGTATTCTGTCAGTTGGTAATGTGATAATGCCCCTGGCGTTTTCTGATTCAAATGAATAAAACTTGAAAATCGTATCCTATGATAAAGTAGCAATTTGTGAGATTAAACTTGTTCTTTTGACATGGGTACAAATGTGCCCAAACTTGGGAAAGTATGAATATTAAGATGGACACGTAGAAGATCCAACAAACGTTCACCCCAGGAACATACGAAGACTCACGCTGCCCAGTATTTCCCGTCTCCGTCACTTCACCAACGAGACGCTGCTGGACATATTGTTCTACTCGAGCCCAGTGTACTGCCAAACGATCGCCGAGACCATCGGAAACGAGATCAACTCGCTTCACAAGTTGTTCATGTCGAGAAACCCCAACTTTAAGGGGTCGGTTTCGCTATCTGGGCACAGTTTGGGTGAGTTTTGTCTGCCCGCGTGGAACTTCCATTTTAATTGTTTTCTTTGTTTTTTAACCCGGCTGTGGGTTATACTACTCACATTATTTTGTTTTATGTAAAAATGTCAAAAAAAAAAAAATTAATACGAAAAGATAAAATACGCACTCATCGTAATCATGGTTTTTAGAATTCGTTGTGCAGGGTTATACGGGGTTGCTTTTCATGTGGCATGTACAAGTGGTATAGCTCAGTTGTGCTTTAAAACTATTATCAGAAAGAATGCAAGATTAAAACCATACGATCGCTAGTGTATCAAATCCTTGCGCATGACATATCATCTCCCTGTACATGACACTTTGACTAAAACTTGGAATGCTTCATCCCAGGTTCTCTGATATTGTTTGACTTGCTCTGCCACCAAAACTCCCCTTCGGCTGCGACCCCAGCCCCGAGCCAGTCCTTCCCCCAAACCCACAGTGGAACTTCGCAAACATCCGAGCATACCGAGACTTTGAACCCCCCTATGGACACCCCACAACAGCTCTCTAGCAGCAACAGTGTCCATTCGTTCAGTGAACATATAGAGGAAGCGCTCACATTGGAAAAAGCTTTGGAACAACTCAATCTCACCTCGTTTCTAAGCAAATTTGAAGCGGAAGAAATGGACATGGACGCCTTGGTAGGTTGTTTCCGTGCTTGATATGACTCGAGGGTTCACTAGAATGATGATATGGCATAAGGGTTTACTAGAGTATATAACCTGTGGGTTAATTATGTGGGTTTAACTCACACTGTGGGTTAATTCTGGGGTTTACCTTACAGTTTTACAATAAACCCACAGTGTTCCTATCCGCATGGGTTAATTTGACTCGTTTTCCTGACCTATGGCTTAATTTTTTTATTTTAAACCAATTTGCTACGTTCCGACCCAGCATTCGTTTCTATATTCGCGAGCATCGTTCAGTAACAGACGTGATCACTTTAAAAACGAACGAATTCCTTTACAGATGATGTGTTCTGAGGCGGATATCAAAGACATCGGACTTCCTATGGGACCTCGGAAGAAACTGGTTGGATTTTTGAAAGACCAGCAGGAGAAGGAACGACGTAGGAAAGAGGAGAAAGCTGCTCTGGACGCACATGCTGCGACTATGATCAACCACATCAGCCAGGACCCATCTGTTCCTGTGATAGTGAGTAGTATGGTAGCAAGTTATATTATCTTGCCTCCTTAAATAACTGTGCTATTGTTGCATCTATTCCTGTGATTGTGGGTAGTATGGTAGAAAGCCGTTTTTCTTGCCTCTTTACTTTAAATAACTGCTATTGTTTCTTAATATAGTAAAGATGAAAAAAAATACGCTAAAATAATTCTTTTCTTTCATTAACATTTTTATCATTTCCAAGACCTAGTTACATATATCCTATTGCAGTAGTTAAAATTGCTCTCCTTAATGGGCCAGTTACAGATAATAGACTCTATTATTGGGCCCTAGGATTAAAGTTTTGGACCAAAATATGGCGGTCCTGGTCTGGAAACCGGGGTGGTCGCATTATTGAAACAGAATACAATGAATTACTATAGTAAATTATTCGGGACCGCACTGAAGTGGTCTTGATAGTGAGGTGGTCGTGTTATTGAGGTGGTCTCCAAGCGGGGTTCCACTGTAATAGCTTTCGCATGTGTCCACAAATTTGTTTAAATTAAGGTTGGACGGTACTATAGCCGCCAGATTGTCAAACGTCTATATTATCCTGTGTACTGTCTTTGTTTGATTGGCTTAGAAATTTTCATTAACTGATACTTGACGGATTGACGAGGACATTTTAATTTGAATCCCCTTTTATTGTTCCGTTTAGTAACGTTTTCTGTAAACAATAATAAATTTGAATATGGTTGAAAAAAGGCGAATTATAATGCAATACACTTACTGAATATTCACAGCCCGTTTTACACAATCTTTTGTTCAGTACGCAGAATATACTTGTTTAATAAAACTTATTTGTTTTGCCACTGAAAAATAGAATCAAAAATCAATTACCGAAATAGAGTTGCTAACACCACGACCTTGTAGACTGAATGCGACTGGTTTAGATTTTCAAAGTTAAAGTAAACGTAAATTCGAATTATGGTAACCGCAAAGATAAGAAATAAACATGGTAGCCGGCCAAGTGACCAATAATTATGAAATAATAATGTTCGCGATTTCAGGTACCAAGAGAGAAAATGAGGCGCCTTTTATGTTATTACAGAAATTTCATGACATAAAAGACACATTATTTTTTCCTTTACTGCGGTGTAGTTTAAAGCTGTGGAAATAAGTGCTGGATTCAGTTCTCTATATGCGAAGTACTTAAAAACGTCGCTGTCGATCCTCCAATTGCAGTATACCCCCCACCATCTTCCAATATGATAATCGTTACTCAAATTGCAACCAACATTATTCTCCCCTCCCCTTCCACAGGACAATATGGAATCTTTGGGAAGTTTCCTATCCACAGTAACGAACGTTCACGTAGACTTCCAGCAGTTCGATACAGGGACAGGTCAACCAGCTGTCCGCTACCCTCAACTAGACTTCCAGCCACATGCTCTATTCGCTATGGGGTCCCCCATTGGTAATATGGCTATGTATATTTGGCACAATATGCAGGAATTATATTTTTAGGGAGCAGTTCTAAAATATGGAAATGCGCAACTTTGGAAAAACAATAATTATTACTAATCCGTAACCAACCCTAATGGTGTTGAGTTTAAAACTCAGGGAATGAAGAAATTGTTACACTAACCCCGTAATGGTAATGTGGTTTATGTTGAATTATTAACTTGGTTTGGATTTTATTTTCATATTTCCGTTGTTTTATATTCGTTTTTAAATATTAATCCAATTTTAAAATGTTCTGACAATCTTATCCTAATCTGACACCAATGCAGATTCTTGGTTGTAAAACTAGTCATTAAAACTAGTGCTGTTCTAAGACCAGTATGTAACTCAAATCATTTATTTTTTTTGTAAAAGAAGATGGATTGTTCTTGTGATAGACACTCCTCTCATGTACATATGGCCAACAACAAGAGTTAAATATAAAAAATGTGAAAATTAAAACCCATACCAATGATATATACAGCACTAACACCGAAACCCATAAATTAAATTTATGCACATTTTGGGAGGAATTTCTTTTACATATCTAGCCAAAATTCACAAGACACATAGTTTTTTCATAACATCGGCCTGATGTTTGTTTCGAAACTACATTTCCCAAATATACTGTGTTTTTGTTCCACAGTGTAATGCATAAACATGTTTATCGTTAAATGTATTCGAATGTAATAAATCAGATGCATCTTATATAACATATCATGGTAATTGCAACCACTACAATGCATTGATAGTATATTTACGTTTTATCTTGTCCCGTTATCACATGTCATATACTCATATCACCTCGTGCCCACCGTCAAGTTACCAAGCTATCTCAGTATATTGTGTATGTTTAATACTATCCTTTACTCATATTACAACCCAACAATCCAATGGGCTCAGGCGATGTCCGCAAAGTTCCTTGCTAAAAGACACAGCAGACTAATCTAACGATTTGTTTGTATTTAACAACTGTTCAGTTAAATGCGAAGCTCTAACCACCTGAGTTATGCCAAAGACAATACAGCAATATCAAATTTGTAAATACAACTTTTTTACCAGGTATGTTCCTTACTGTGCGTGGTATATCAGAGCTTGGGGAGGACTTCGCGCTGCCCACCTGCCCTGGGTTCATCAATATCTTTCACCCTGTAAGTCTCGCGGGATTACAATCGTCTCTAGGAAACCTGTAATGATTTATCTGATATGTGATCATTTGTACAAAACACACGATCACATAATTATCCAATATATAGAAAACACAATCATTTATAGAAAACATACAATCATTCATAGAAAACATACAATCATTCATAGAAAACATACAATCATCCATAGAAAACATAAAATCATCCATAAAAAACGTATAATCATCCATAGAAAACATACAATCATCTATGGAAAACATACATTCCTTTAAAGAAAACAAAATTATTTATAAAAAAACATACAATTATTTATAGAAAACATACATTCATCTATAGAAAACATACAATCATCCATAGAAAACATAAAATCATCCATAAAAAACGTATAATCATCCATAGAAAATATACAATCATCTATAGAAAACATACATTCCTTTAAAGAAAACAAAATTATTTATGAAAAAAATACAATCGATATTGAAAACATGAATTTGAAAACCAGTTAATTCCAGTTTGATCCAGTTGCATACCGAGTGGAACCTCTGATCAATCCCGATTTTAATTTGAAGCCAATACTTGTCCCCCATTATAAAGGAAGGAAAAGGTTACACCTTGGTAAGCCCATTTTCCTTTATATCTTGCTTATTATTTAATTTACCACCAATTATCTTGGTGGATTAGTACATTGCCTTTTATCCGAAGGGTTGCAGTTTTGTAAGTGGTTGCCATCTAGTCGGTTGTGTCTTCGGGCAAGGCACTTACTAGACATTGCATAAACACAGTGGATAAATTTCTACCGAAATAAAAGGACAGCTGAATCATACACAACACACTGCAACAACTCTATTAAATTTTGTGCTAGAGGTGATCTGGCGTTTACCCACGTGTTAACAAGCCTTACGTTTTTCCATTCACAAGGATGAACATTAATAGGCTGTATCCTTTTCGCATGTATCCAAGTATCTGTTTATTGATGCTTTTCATGGATCTCACCCCCACAGAATTAAGAGACAGTCTGGGTCGCATGGGGCAGGGGTTGAAAGATGGGATCATGAAATCAGTGAGACTCGCGATTGGGAGCATGCAAAAGTTTGCAGAGTCGCACTGGCAGAAGGGGCAGGAGAATCTCAATGAAGAAGTGAGTTTTTAATTATACAGTTCAATTACATACTATGGATGATTAAATTAGGCTTCCAAATATCCAGTTCCACTATGGAGGCCTTCTAGCAATGCACTTAGTAGATTCTTCTTATATTAAGTGGACTTTAATTATGTTTAATCTAATTAAGGATATTATAAATACAATTATTAAAGTGGAATGTTGTAAGATACAACCGACTAACTAGCAGTTGGTTTCGATCCCTTGACCTATCAGCTGGAGGTCCAATAAGCCGACTGCAGACTAAGTGACAGGTCGGTTATAACCTCGGCTTGGTGCACAGGTGCAGCAGGAGGTGGAGAACATGACGGAACAATTGATGAAAGAACAAGAGAAACCAGATGAAGACAGCGGTAAGTAATCCGACAGATTAGTCTGGTTGTATTTTTGAGCAAGGCACTTAATGGACATTGCCTAAACCCATCAGATTAAATGGTTCTACTAAATTAAAAAAGCAATTTAATCATACATAACACACTGCAATAGCTTCGGCAACCCGACGGTGGGCACTTACACCCCCTATTGAACTCCTATTAAAGCCCCACTTAATCCCCCCTATCAAATCCCCGCTTAACCCCTTGTTAAATCTCCGCCTAACCCCCTATTTAACCCCGAATAACCCGCCAAATAAACCCCAACTCAACCCCCCTATTAAATCCCCACTTATCCCCCTATTCAATCCTCACTTAACCCCCCTATTAAATCCAAACTTAATCCGCCTATTAAACTTCTATTAAAGCCCCACTTAACCCCCTCCTATTAACCCCCCCAACCCCAACCAGCCTCAGTTACATCAGATGTGGTCGACCTCGATGTCGGGCTCGGACGACTCAACGGAGGAAAGAGGATTGACTTCGTTCTGCAGGAACGACCGCTTGAGAGCTTCAACGATTATCTCTTTGCGTTCCAAAGCCACCTTTGTTACTGGTGAGTTGGTACTGCTTTTGTACAGGGCTGTGCATATATCTAGATTAGACATGGGCAAACTATGGCCAGCGGGACAAATTCGCTCCGCCGAGTCTTTTGTTCTGGCCCCCAAGATGTTATCGACATGTTGCATGACTAAATATTTCAATGGCCGCTCAATCACTTGGCCTGCCAGTCTAAGAATAACACAATTTTGGTCCCTGATTTAAAAAGTGTGCCCACCACTGATCTAGGTTGGTTTACTGATCATTGAATAGATTAGAAGGATATCATCTTTTTGTCACTATGGGTACTCCAAACCTCACTTATAACCTGGTCAAGGTTTAGAATACCAGGTGCTAGTCTGGGTAGATGCTGCAACATCAAACATTACTGTGAATGTTGTATTCTTGTATTGAAGTTACTTGGTAGTGAATTAAATTAGGGCACAAAATAACTGTCTGGAAACCTGCACGTATTACTACAGGGATAGAAATTAACCCATTTCCACAACAGTGAATATTCATGTTTATGTTCATTATTCTCGCTAATGAGAAAACGCAATATAATGGCGATCCTCAAAATCAACTTGCTTTAATTTCATATTCCCTGTTTCTGCTAGGAACAATGAGGACACCGTTTTACTGATGATGCGTGAAATCTACGACTCAATGGGGGTGAAATCGGACAGCCAGCTCGTGAAACTACAACCTCACAAGACCCCGGACGTTACCCCACCCCCAAAACCCCTTGTTCCATTACATTAATGGTGAAAATAGAAAACGCAATCATTTTATTTTAAAAACAAAGTTTTAGGGGAAAAATTACTCTTTTCTTTAATAATTAATTAAACACTAAATTTTCTTTAACAAAACAAATTTTACCGTAATATACAAATATTTATTGACTATATTTTGTTAGGTGCTAAGAAAAACATTTCTTCAAACGTTAATTTGAACGTTAAAATGCACGTCTAAATGGGGGCTTTAGTCAATATTGATACCATTTAAAGCTAGCTTAATAGGCCAAGTAAATCATATTTAAAAAAAAACTTATATTTTCAAGCATTTTTTTCCAATTTTTGACAAAATATTTGATTTTCCGAAATCATATTTAAAATATAATAACTTCGATTTTCGAGTATTTTTCTTAGAGCTGCTTCTATCGGTGTTTCGTACATTTAGAAGCGGAAAGTAGTTTTGCTTTGAAAACGTGCAATGTATGTGTGGTTTAGGTGCCTTTTACTGTATAGCTGTACAGAAGATGTTTTATAGGATAAGCAATCTTAAAGAGCTACGAAACGTTGTGTCGTCTCTATGGGAGCACGCGTTGCTAGAATTCGCAATTCGTGACGTCATATTTATTTACGTGGTTCAATGTTATGTGTAAATAAATTGGACGGAATCAATTCAGTCTTCTTTGTCGTTTAAGTTTTTGGATAGGAGAATAGGATTTTCATGTTTATCCTCGTAAATGGGAAAACCATGGAGGCTAACACACAGAGAATCGTGAGATTACCTCGCGCCCACCGTCGGGTTACTGGAGCTATTGCAGTATGTTGTGTGATTCACACGTCCTTTAATTTGGTAGATCCCATTAATCCTGGGGTTTAGGCAATGTCCGTTAAGTTCCCAAGGCCACAACCGATAGCTAGCGACCAATTTCACACCTGCAACCTTTTAGTTAACAGGCGTAGCACTAAACTGCCAGACTAACCAGTCGGATTTCTGTATCAGGTATATACGACATCGTATCGTACGACCTGGTCCCAGCCAAATTGATACATTAAAAAACCGTAGGCCTCACAAAGATATTTATCCCCCGCTGAAAACCGCAAGGGGCACATGGGGCGTTGGGTTACCTCGTGCCCACCGTCCAGTTAGCGGATCTTTTGCAGTGTGTATGGTTGAGACGTACCTTTAATTTGATAAACCACAAACTAACCTAAAAAAACAAACTCCCCAAATCTAAAAACCCTTCAAAATGTTCTTTATTTCGCGCACTCCACAACTGGAAAATCGTTTGCATAAAATGAATAAATAAAAAAAATGAATTATTCAGTTTTGCTCTCCTTAAATATATTCTGATGACACATTGGGCATGCGTCTTGAATGTAGAGCCATTTCCTAAGACATGTAGAATGGAACAGATGCTCACAGTTGGTTATTCTTACATCACCGAATTCTAGAAAGAAAATATTGGTCAAAATTATTTGTTTAGAAGGCAATTTTTAATTTTAAGGTAATAAAAATATTAACAATAGAAAAAAAGATACTAGTAGTAGAATAGTAGAAAAATACTATGTTTTTTCTAACAAACATAATATTTGCTGGCTATCGTGACATATACTGCAAATTTAGCACTGCTAGGATAGGATATTTATGTTTATTCCAGTAAATGAGAAAACCAAGGGGTTAACAAATCACCTCGCTCGCACAGCCGGGTTATTAGAGCTTAAATTTTAGTAGAACCCATTAATCCGCTGAATTTAGGCAAAGTCCATTAAGTACCTTGCCCAAGGACAAAAACGGCTAGTTAGTGACCAGTTTTGTATTATAATAAACAGTACTATCCCAGTGTATTTAACTCAGCCCACCTACCATTTGAAAATTCCTGATAGCAAATACTGCACACATCATCAGTGTGGTCCATTAAAATATCAGGACTTGCTTGTGTGAGCTTGGCAATTCGTGTGTTCACTGTTTGTCTGTTGTATAACGTCTTCAATCCTTCTTTTGCTGATCTGTGGTGTTGAGATTTGTATTAGAAATGATCCGACCGATTAGTCTGGTGGATAAGTGTGTCGCTTTTCAGCCAGAGGGTTGTAGGTATAAAACTGGCAGTGGGCGCAAGGAGATGTGACGATTGCCTGTGTTTTAACCCCCTTGGTTTTCCTACTTACTGGGATAAAAGTAAATATCATATCTGAATCATCATATCAAATATATGAATATTCTCTAAGGTTAAAAAGTGTCTACTATTGTTTCACTGCTCCCTATTTCTGATCAGAGTTTTAGATTAAGGGTTATATATTTACACCTCTAATAGTTTTAATACCCAACACAACTGGACAAGTTTACCATTAAATAATTAAGAAATAGTTAAATATATCCTTAATTGTGTTCCTGATAATTCCTAAAAATGCATACCAATAAATATACAATTTATTATAAAAACAAAAAAATTAAAAAAACACGATGTACTGGTTCTTGATCTGTACACTTTGTATTTTTGTTTATATTTTTTTGTATTTTTGTTTATTTCTGTTATGCTATTGTTTATATTTTTTTACATTTTTTTGTATTTTTTTACCACAACCAAAAATTCAAGGAAAATGATTGCGGACTTACTTGTAGATATTGACATAGGCATGCATGGACATCATAAACGCACGTAGCGCGCTGCCGGATTCGAATATCAGGACGTAAGCTCCGTTGACAAACATGACGCAACCGCAGATGAACTCAATGGTGTGTCCCGTGGCTTGTACGTAGAATACCCAGTCGTCAAGGTGCGGCCACGGTTTGTGGTCGATTCTGGCATCGGCAGCAAACAACATATACAGCATCAGCGTCGACACAACCTGTAAGCGGCACTTTCTTTAATTTGCATACTTATATTTTAATTCGACTTTTAAATAACTAATTTGATTATAGAAGTGTTTTAATAATTTCGCCCTAATTTTTAGGTTCCGTAATTTTTATAGATCTAATTAAATGTTTTTATTGTGGAATATAAAATATGACTTTATCACCAATTACTAGGCGGTTTGTTCAGCTGGATAGCTCAATCGGGAAGAATGTAAGTTGCCTACAATTGCAAGTTATCGTGAAGTATTTTCTGCTTCCTACAGACTGTCAAAGAGTGTACTTCACAGTGATTTTTATCGAAAATTTATAAAAAGCATAAAGCCATAATAATAAATTTTATCTTATGAAAAGTTCTAGAAAAGTTTCAAATGAAACAAGAACTTTCCAGAAACAACTCCTGAAATTTAATATTCTGGCTTTGTGATTTTTGTTAGCACTATTAAAAATAGCATTATGCTACAAAATGATCACATGTTAAGTTATTTCTTGTGCTAGTAAACTTGAATGTTCTAATTATACAACCTTTACTATCAGCTCAATACTGAAGGCTGTGACTGCGATAAGCCATGTAGATATTGGGGTTGTTTTAACAAGCCAGATGCTGAAACATAGTGGCAAAATTAGGAGAACCAACGCAACCAGCAGTGGCTTAATGTGTTTCTTCACTGAAATGTTGACCTGTGGAAAGGAATAGGTAAACTGGCTGACAGATTAGTCAGGTGGTTTAGTGCGTCGCCTTTCAGCAGAAGATTGCGTGTTCGAAACTGGTCGCTAGCTTGACATTTGTGTCCTTGGCCAAGGCACTTTTAAGAGATATGCCTGAACCGAGCGGATTAATAGGGTTTACCAAATTAAAGGAACTTGTGAATCATACACAACACACTGTGATAGCTCCTGCAGGTTGATTCTATTAAGTGTTTATAAATGGAAAATGAGTTTTAATTATATAATTGTAATGTAAAATTGAAAAAAAATGTTGAAATAGTTCTTTCAGTTCACGGTGTTAATGTTTATAATTAAAAATGACCATAATTTTATCAAATGCACATGTAATTATATCTTTATTAATTGAATTAGGACGAAAATTGTTTTTGCTTGCTGTTTAAGTATATTTTACATCATTTCAAATCACCTGAACTTAGTGGATTAATAAATTCTACTAAAACTGAAAGAACTTTTCAATCTTATACAGCTCATTCAATAGCACGGTAAACCTTAAGGTATTTAATATTTGCCTGTGTGATAACTCTCCTTTATTTTCCCCCTTCTTGGGCAAAAACATAAATATCCTATCATATCTTAAAACAAATATCCTTTTATTCTAAAGATAAAAGGATTTGCTATAAAACTTCTGTGAAGAACTAACTGTTGGATTCCTTTATTAAAAGTTAATTTGCAATATTAAAAAAGTTTAAATTCACCTGTGCGCTTAAGTTGATGAGTACCGGGTGCACTAGATCGTGCATGTAGTGCAGTACAGCTGCGATGAGCAAACAGGCGTTCCTGTACAACCGTAGAAGTCGATTGAGAGGGGGAAGACCGCTGAGACCCGTCTGTACAGCCAGCAAGCAAAAAAGAACAGCCGAGATAGTTCCGAGCGACTCTGCTTGTTCTAAGTCGGCACCACCGACGAAATCGTGGAGTTTTATCCCGCAGTAATACAGCGGCACTGATACCGCGGAGCCGATGGAAAAGATGGAGATTATCGAGTCGGTCAACATTATCGCTCCAAGTTCAGCAAGGTTGAAAGTGACACTGACCGAGGAATTGGAGAGATCGGTTGTGTCGATTGTGTTGTTTGATACCGAGGTGTTTGCTAGGTTATTCTGTTCCAATAAATTCCTCATTTTGACCATATAGTAGTAAATTCCCATTGGTTTGCTTGTGTTTTCCCCCATGGGTGCAGTCGGTACCGTGAAACAGATGATAAAAAGCACGCAAAGACACCGGTAAGTAAAGAAAATCCTTAGTACCTGGGGAACTCGGAGGTTGATCCAGACATTTTGTATGAATATCGGTAAACCGTGTTCCCGGACGGTGTGGGCGCTCATACGAGCTAACGCTTGTACCCGTTGCAGTATCAGGGTGATGCCCATGAACACAGCTGAGTGTAGTGGAAGAAACTGAGGCAGCAAAGTTACAAATGTGCAAGCAACAAAGATGCCTTCGGAGAGGTTTAACAGCACAGCCAGACTTGATAAGGTGCTTAGAAAATGCCCAAGGGACTGACCTATCCAATGCCCCCTTTCACCATAAAGATACTTGCAAATAAACACCCGATATAACATCAGTTGAAGCAACAAATAAAACGAAATTTTAATCGTCAAATCAATCTGTAAAATAGAAAAATTTAACCACAAAACATTTGACCAAATAAACTGATGGTTTAGTGCAGGCATGGGCAACATATGGCCTTTAAGCCGGGTCAGGTCTGTGATTGACCGGCCTGCAGGCTGTATCTAAAAATACCATGTAATTAATAAATTGAATACTATTCATGTAATAATCAGGTCCACTAAGGACTTCATTTTCCCACATCTGGCCCGCTAACTGGAGAAGTTGCCCACCCCTGGCTTAGTACGTCGACTTAAGGGTTGCAGGGTTGAAACTGGTCGCAAGATAGTCGGCTGTATCCTTAAAGGCAAGGCACTTAGCAAACATTGTCACAACCTAACATATTATTCGGTATTACTAAATAGAAGGAAGCTCTCTTTCCCTCTTTGATAACTGGACAGAACTTAGGTCAATCTAATACCCACAATTTAATCTCACAGTAATCATTTAAATGTCCATCCAGGTAAGTAATAACAAATGAATCTGACATCGGCAGTTTCAACAATTATTTGAATTGCACATGGGGTACCTAAACAAAACCAATCTTACCTCAGTATTCTGCATGTTTTTCGATTCAATCGTTGTTTTTAAAAGTGACACAACAATAGATTCATTGATTGGTGTGTGATTTGCCTTGTACGTTTCATAACACGACGCAACTAGATATGTTTGTAAAAATGTTGATAAGGCTAGGAGAAAAGCCCCGACAATAAAACGATAGAATTCGATCAACCACGCTTGGTTACTTGCCAATAAGAGCATGGAAGCACATGCGCCTGTAAGAACAAAGAGAGCTAGTTACAGCAACAACAGACATTAAGGTTTTAGTCTGTAGAGTTGGCCTTTATGCACATGTGCAGAGGTTAGAAGATTTGATGCAAAAAAACGTACCAATTGTAAAATGGTGATTTTTTAATCTCTACATTGAAATTAAATCCGTAGAATTAAAACCTTAGACAACTTAAATCTCTATGAAGGGAGGTATGTTTTAAATTGTGAACAGGGATTTGTTAGTTAAGTGCTACCTACAACATGCTAAAATAAATTAGTTTAATGAAATTTGCTTGACATTTAACTTTACTCACAGTTGGCGTGTGATAATAAGGAAAATAACTAAGGCAGGTAAGACTTGACATTCGTTACCGGTATTGTATTCCAAGGACAAAATTAAATGTCTCATTTACTAGTCTCAAATCAGTTAACAGCAAGGACATGACAAACCAACAAAAAATTCCAAGTACAGTTTCCCTTTTTTTAGTTTCGACCCAAGCACACTAAAAAAACTTTAAATTTTACACATAACTTACCAAAAAATCTGAAGAGGAATTGAAGATACACACTAGAAATCGGAGGAAATATTAATTTTCGTGATAAAAGTGCATCAAGCAACACGATTGACGGTCCACGCAAAACGTCGATTACTTTGTAATCCATGACTTTTCGATTTCGACCTTATTCCATCATTTATATGTAGATAAATATTCGTAAAGACAGTGTATTGAAAAAGGTATGTCCACAGAACTTTAGTTCCTCTTGGCAAAAACGTTCAAAAGTCTAAAAATAAAACACAGAACCACTTGCTGGTGTTTGTGCAACGGGTGATTCCCCGCCAACGTTTATGATAAATCATAGTTGGATAGAATATTTATTTTTTATGGGTCCACTTCCAATTCCATGGTTTGTAGCTTTAACGCGATCGATACGTATACCAACTTTCGTACAAAAAAACGGGTTCGAAACTAAATCCGGTAAAAATATAAATAAATAGGTAAAAAATTTAAGGAGCCCAAATTAATTTCACTTCGTTTTTTTCCCTTATTTCTGTGTAATGTTCGTGACAGACATAACGGGTCTGCTGTACTGTTAGCTGTTCTGTTAAATGACTGATATGTCAGTTATAAGAATAGATGCTTTATTTTACAAAATAAAAATCTGAATATTCCTACTACAAAAAATAATATTGTTATTGGATAATAAATACTTATGAAGGTCATTTCCGTTGTCTATTTCTTCAGTATTTAGCTCAAGATCATTAATAAAATTAAAATTAACAACGTGTTTGGTTGATAGAGCAACCATAATGTAACAAATTGCTTAAATCTCATTAAATATTGCATAATACAGGGTGGGTATTTATTTCGAATAATAAGTATTTATTTCAGTTGATCTAATTATTTTTGAAAAAAGAGAAAAAGTCTAAGAATATAGGCCCTACATATCTGCTAAACCCGAGTCGTCAAGGTATTTATGTGCTAATTTATGAGGCAAGCCGATTTCAGTCATTGTAAATAACAGACAGTATTGGGCACAACAAAATACAACTTGTGTCTTAAAACATTTGTTTCCGCAGTAAAGTTCGGCTCCTTTTGACGGTCGACAATATTGGATACAATAATCGCATCTGTAAACGAATTAGGTTTAAGAGCTTTTCACATTAATGTACTATTCTATCCTTGATTTGTTAATAATAATAGACTCTTGAACTAAACTTAAACTCAATACAATTGTCTATGTGTGGTACACAAAACATTTTCCAGCATAGAGAGCGAATATTTAGTACAAAGAACATAATTATTGCAGCCGAGTGGTTGTGGGTTCGAAACTGGTCTCTATCTAGTCGGTTGTCTCCTTAGGCAAGGCACTTAACGTACATTGGCTGAACCCATCAAATTAATGGGCTCTATTTACTTAAAGGAACATGTAATAACGCAACTTGCGTTTTTTTCATGGTGATACACATAAACATTTAATCCTAGAATATTTAGGGTTTATCCCCTAAATGGAAAAAGACAAGGGCCACAGCACACAGAAAATCATCGTCAGATTTCCTTTGCCCCCACCGTCGGGATACCGAAGCTATTTGGTTTATATATTTTGGAAATGAAATCTTTTTGTGTCGCCTTAGTCTATTGATACCACTAGTATGCGTCGCTTGACTTTTCCGTGCAATTATTTCATGCAATTTGCTTTATGTCTTTCAACGGATGACTTTATCACCCGGTGCGAACGGTGATGTAGCATAATGGTTAACGCAGCCGATTCATATACAATTCTATATAAAAAGCGGATTTGGGCTTGAGTGACATGCCGATTATGGAATCGAAACTAGGCCCGGTAAAAAAATTATTACCCAACAACAAACAGAGTAATTATTAAAATTTTTACATTGATGGAAGTCTTGATTTTCCGGCAGTTTTGCCACGGCCGCCAATCAGTCGAATCGAAACAAATAAACAAATGCGTGAAACGTACATACACGTGATCATTATGACGTGTAAACGTTGGGCGTCAACCAAACAATACGAATTTGCAAGTTCCCTTATACACCCACCACAAATTATGTACTACGAACAAGTATTTCGTAAATAGAATAATGAAAAAGGACCTTGGTTCTATTTTGTTGGTTTTCGAACCGCCAGGTTTATGATTCAAGGGACAGACTGTGGCATTCGTACTGAGCCGTTAGAAGTTAAATTCTTGTATCAGCACAAGACGAACGACTGCAAAAGCATTTGCCAAGAATTCTTTCTTTGATCAACAGCGAAAGCCAAAGGTTATGTATGCCATTTAATTTTTACGCGGATTGTCAGAATTCGTTTAGTACCGTATTAGAGGCCGCGTTAGTTTAAATTGTATTTTAGTTTTGGTATTATCGTTTTACGGCACCGTTAACAACGTCGTTGCAAAACTAATTTGGTTGGTAAAAAATATGTATATTGGCACTGTATATGTATCAGCAGTTTAGTTTTTGCAAGCACGATAATGAGTTTTAGGCAGAAATGTAATCTGCCCGTTATGAAATAATTTCCTTACTTTATAGTACAATATAACATACAAGACGTATTAATAAGTTTATTTACAAAGCATGTATTATGAATAAGGTTATTGGCTACTTGATTGGCTTGGAACTTATGGCATAAGTAAAATAAAAAAGTAAAAGAATATAAAAAAGATTATACGATAGTTTCTAAAGGCAGTGCATTTGTGATACAAACGCGGATACGCAATTTTGTGGTTGCTATATCAATGGTGTATTTCCTAGTTACGCAATAGATCAGTCGCGCGTCAACAGCAATAAGCATAACACTTGTCGCAGTTTCCACTTTTTATTGTTTTGTGGCCTAACTTGACGCGTACGATTATCTATATTTGCCGACGGGCGATTCGTTACACTTGACCTTGCAAGCATCACAATTTCCTATAGGTCGACTGCGCTAGGAATATCACACGTAAGTACAGGGTAGAGTTATATCAGCAATATAGTTAATGTTTTCATAATATTACGTATTAACACACGTTGGTATTAAAGCAGCAGATATATCTAGTTTGCTGGTTATGTTAGGAATTTTAGAGAGGAAAAGCTCACATTAGCAAAACAGTCAACATTTTTATATTATCACGCATTAACACACTTAAGTTTTATATCAGAAAATATATCTTTATGTCGTCTTATGATAGGAATATCTCACAGAACAGGGTTATATCAGCACTATAATTACCATTTTGATGCGGTTATTTTTGGATCGCATTACAATATAGCCTCGAGTACTTTGGAAATGAACACGTCAGACTCTAGGCCGAAAACGCAAGCACAATACGTGATTATGTTATTTAATAACAGCGTGGGCACAGAACCAGTATTTGAATGTTTTATTTCGATAGTTGGCTTTAATCCAGTGTATGTCAACAGGGATAGACATTTGGGCTAAATAACTTAATTGGGCTATAATTTATGGGAACTACGATACGGTGACTCAATTACAGAGAGTTTAGGCAGAATGGTAAACAACAGCACGAAGGTACAAGCCGATTTAACCTTCACGTACAAGTCATACGACTAAATACAGATTTACTCAATTAAATTGTATTCATTTCTAGTCATCGGTCGTAGGAAAGGTGGTATGACTACTTTTTGCTGTTACAACCAATGTATGAATTTATTATAGATTATTTAGAAATAAATGTTCAGTCATTCAATTTTTTAAATCAGCATTGTTATCTGTGTCCGGCATGCAGCATGACTGGCGATAAGGATCTGTTTATCGGTCTCCGCATAGAAATTTAAACTGAGCGGCGTGATTAAATTTACAGAAGCGAATTTGTCAAACTTATAAGTGGTCGGTTCAGTTATGGGTTCAATCGCAGGTTTGACTGTGGTGAAGAAACTGTTTGAGTCAGGCCAACAACAAGTATAAGAAGCTATAGTTACTCAATAACATTTCTTGCAAATCTTAGAAACGGCTTAATTAGAAAAATATGTTTTCTGTTGTCTGGATAAAGAGAGTTAAAAATGTCCACTATTAAAATGAGACCTTGGTATTTTAGTTGGAAAATCTAATTTATATCTTGGCAGAAAATATATATAATTTTGGCAAAATTGTATTTCATGTTTGCTGTATAGGTGCAGTTCTAAAACGTTTTAATGTAAAAATGGGATCTTAGTATTTTAGTTAGAAAATATAATTTATATCTGGGCAGATATTTCTAATTTAGCTAAAACGTTTTGGCATGTATGATAGGTTTTACTATACACATCACGTTAATCATAAACACGCCGTTTACTAATAGTTTCAAGGAAACGAATGCCTCAAGGTAATGCAGGTTGCCTGAATAATTTTCACCGTTTTTCTTGAAGATTTGATGCGTTAATGTTACTCGATGATAGGCTTATAACTGGGATTGAGCGGATTAAACGCGATGGAGAGCGCTTCGGAAAAGGAACTGGCAGAACCGGATGTAGCAGAGGATATGACGTCACTAGAATTAAAAAAGGCCGACGGACAAAACGAAGAGACGCCTTTGAAGGAAATCGAAGGATCCGCTTTATGGGGGAAAGGTGATAACGAAGCGAATGAAGACAGCGATTCAGATTTTGACATCGAACAATATATTCTGAGGTTGGAAGATGATGACGGTTATGATTACACAATGTGGGGAATCCCCGATGCGGGGTCGTATTCTGATGATGAGGAATCCGGCTCGTTTCCCATCACAACGAATTCTTGTCGACTTCTTCCGCGCGACGACGCGATATCCTATTCCAGAATGTCGCTGAGAGATTCGAGTCTCCACTCAATTCCCGAAATTTGCCCTAGAGCGATCACCGACGCCGACGCCGCGGTAAAAGACTTCGTTATCGACGATGGTATCTCAGATTTTGTTGCCGACGAAGACAAACATGGTCCAGTCAAGGTGACACCCCAAACTGAGAGCTTTGATACGTGTACCGATAAGTATGTACCACATAACAATAGTGATGGTAATAATAAACATGATACGGTTTCGGATGTCGTCCCTGATAAGGTCCAAGGATGTTTGCCTTCGAACCCACAAGTAGTAAACGGAAAGTTGCCGCAATACAAATGCACACGCACCTCTTCAAGCGACACAAATCAAACTGTGAAATCAAATATTTCCGAACCTGAAAACCCGGACAAAACAGTGCGTCGCAAAAAACTCCCGACGGTCACCTCAACTGACACAGATTCGACCTCCGTGTCGGGCAAGGGGTCAAGGAGAAAAGTGTTGCGGAATTTCAGCCAGCGGTCTGTGTCGTCGCTGGTACGTTTCTTTGATAAGCGAAAACGTGGCATCAAAAAGCGATTCTCTTCACGCAAAGTAATTGACCTCGATCGACTTAAGACTTCAGAGACGCAGACTCAAGCGGAACCGGCAGCATCGCCTGATAATCCGGTCAAAACAAACAACACGACACCGGTTAGCGACCGCGGGGCGATTCAAAATGGACCTATTGAACAGATGATTAATGAACCAGAATTCAAGGTGATAAATTGTACGGAATCCGAAATGTTGAATAAAACTGAATCCGAAGTGGTAATTTGTACGGAATCCGAAGTGACAAATAAAACGGAATCCATGATAAATGAAACAAATTCGGAGAAAATAAATTTTACGGAATCCAAGATACTAAATTCCACGGATTCGGAGGCGGAAAATGAAACAAAGTCGGATGATATTGACAAATTAGCGTTACCGCACCACAGATCAGATACGAGCTTATCACCAGTGACTTCCCCTAGTAGGGTCAGAAGCTCAATCCCATCCGTCTCAATTCAATCCAACGCAACTGAAGAATTGGAGACACGGAGCGAAATTACATCTGATTCACCAGTGCAAATTAACTGCACACCGGATGCTTCAGAAAGAGTTAATGGTTGCAAAACTGTAGAAATTCCAACGGTTCGTGTTGACGAAACATCAAGCACATTTAGGCAAAGAGAGGCTAGGTGTGATCACACGGAACCAGAAATCGCAGATACGGAAAACGTAACGGAAAACGAACCGGAAATGGTACAGGAAAATGTACCGAAAAACAAACCGGAAAACTTACCGGCAAATACAGTTGTACAGGCCACATCTCTTCCAGTTGTTCACGAAATAATAACAGCGCCGTTGGTGAAGGAAAAAGATTTAAAAATCGCAACCGCTGAAAACAATGTGGACACTGGTTTCGAATCGGAAGAATCCGTTGACTCCGGCTGTCCAATAGCTCCACCAATTTCCGCTGAGAACTTAACCGAAGTCGTCGCAGACGTACACGTTTCCAGGCCCGATAATAAATTAAGAAAAGAAAAAGTTAAACCGGCTTCAGACGAGCGAGATGGCCCTGTGCAACTTGATTTGGAATCGCATGCTAGAAAGCGAAGACCTAAGAACTCGGCCATGCAAACTACCTCAGAAAAGGCATCTAATTCCCGCGCCAGTAAAAAACACTCGGCTGTCAAAGAGCGACGAAAGCCTTCCGATTCAATTGGCTCTTCGAGAAGAAACTCTGAAGAATTTGACGAACAAACTTTGACTGAAATGTTCACCGCAAAAGAAAATAAACCGAGCGCGCAGGGCCAGCCGGTGAATTCAAACCAGCGACAATACTTCCCGCCAATGAATCATATCCAAACCGAACAGCAAAGATTTCCACACCCAATGATGATGATGCCAGAACCGCAGTCTTACCCTATGATGTACCAGGGCCATTTGCAGGATCCATACGATTTCGTCGGGTTGCAGGAGCACGCCCAACCAACATTTCCAACTAGGGCTCATGAACCCCGATTCTACGAGCCAATGCGAACGCATGATCCGTATTCATACCACCCAGCCCCACCACCCCCCTTTATATCTCCCCCACCATTTCACCCTACTTACCAACCCCCACCTATGTTCATGCCACATCAGCAGCCCCAGTTTCGCCCTAATTTCAGTCCATATGATCGACCTCGAATGCCCCTGTTACCCCCAACCCGCCCGCATTTCAACAGCATTGAAATCCCCCGACCGCAAACACGGCGTATAGTTTTACCACCACATCAGCAGAATAACCCGAGGCCTGAATTCTACATGCGGACATGGCCTAACGAAATCGAAAATAACAATCACAAATTAAACTTCAATAACAATCTTTACTACAACGAAAACGATCATTCTGAACGATTCAATTCAAGGCGCGTAAGTTTTGGTGAAGATTTGATCCACGAGGATTACGACCAGTCGAATTACGAGCCAAGCGTGTACGACTTGTACCATAACCAGCAGAAGAATTGTGGCGAATTTGGTCCAAGTATTGAGAGGCGTGGACGGCCAGGTTTAAGTCGGCAAGGCAGTGTTAAAGGGGAATCTGTTGAAGTTAACCGACCGAGCGCCCATCAAGAATATTTTAACAAGCCGGTGCGTAATAGGGTGCCAGAAACTTACGAAGACTTCGTTCAGAGATTGTCTCGCGAGTTACGGGACCCGGAACTTGGTCTGCTGGAATACAATTTTCGCTGCGATATCATGACTTGTTTAAACCGGTTAAATCCGGTTGTGAGGTGGGGCGTGCTCTATGAGTTTTATGAAGAAGCAATGGACAGGTATGTTACGTCATAATGTATCTCGTTAATTAACATAAAATGGATTTGTTGATAGAGTGGATGTACCAAATCATATACATTTTTCAGCTTAAACTATTAAAATTTACATTAATTTTTTGTCATGTATAACATTTTATACACAACTAAACCTACTGTTGAGCCTGTCGTGAGTTAGGATATAATATTCATGTTTATCCCCATGAATGGGAAAACCAAGGGTTTTACACACAGGCAATCGTCAGATCACCTCTCGCCCACCGTCGGGTTACCGGAGCTATTGCAGTGTGTTGTTTATGATTCAGAAGTTCCTTTAATTGTAGAATCCAATCATTCGCTAGGTTCAGGCAATGTCCTTTAGGTGGCCTACCAAACCATAGTTATAAGGGCCTTCCAAACCATAGTCTGCTAAAAACATCATTGGTTCCAAAATTGACCAGACAAAAAAACTCTCACGATCATATTCCCATGTCACATGTAAAAATGGACCTATATAATGACATACGCATGACCGGTCAAACAATATAAGTGTTTTTACAAGATGTTTTATCTAGATTTGAGAGAATTCTGAATTCGAACTTGAGCCCAGTGAGCAAGGAAAATGAATGGAAGAATATGTTGGACACAATGGTTGATGACATACATTACTTCAACGTGGTAAGCATTGCTAATTGTAGTTCATGTCTAAGTAAATATATTCAGTAACAGAATCACACATCTTTATCCTATTGATTAGTGTGGTGGGGGGAGTGCGTCGCCTTTCAGCCGAAGGGTTGAAGGTACGAAACTTGTCGCTAGCTAGTCGGTTGTGTCTTTGGGCAGGGCACTTAACGGATTTTTCTGAACCCAGTGGATTATTGGGTTCTACTAAACTGAAGGAGTGTGTGAATTATACACAACACACTACTCTCCGTAACCCGACGGTCGGCGCGAGGTGTTAACCTGCTTGGTTTTCCCACTCACGGGAATAAATATGAATATCGTATCCTATCTAGGGTTACCATATTTAAAAAAGCAAAATTCCGGACAATGCATGACTATATTCATGAGACCATAGCGAGCGCATGATAAGCATCTTACTCGGACCGTTTTAGTATCGGTATATATACCGTGGGTCGTCGCCTATCAGACGAAAGGTTTTAGGGTCGAAACTGGTTTGGTGGCTTGTCGTTTGTGTATAGATTGGACGAGGAAATTGGCAGACAGGGCAACATACCAGTAAATTAATGGATTGTATTAAAGCTAACAATCATACACAACACACTGCAACAGCTGGGGTAATCCGACGTTGGACGCGAGTTTTCAATTAAAACAAAATAATTTCAGAATATTTTACAAAAATTAATTGAAAAATTTCCGAAAAATTGTTGAACAACACATAGCCGCGTTTGTGCGTTTTGGGTATCACGTTCGTGCAAAACATTTCTATCTCTCAAGAAGTCGGATACAATATCACACTTTAGCGATATTGGCAGGTTTATATGACACGCATTAGCCAAGGATTACCCTATTTGAACTCGAACTTAAATCCTCCATGCTTCCGAATTTACTCTTGCGCTCAAAAACCGAACACTTTTCTACGGCACCTGGGGTTTAAGCGATTCGATTAAAATTTGAAGTCATATTAAATATAGAAAGGAATTCGATACCTTCGAAAATCCGACTCTGTGCAGACAGTAAATAGACGCATACTTTTCTCAATGTTACTCTACACAAGTGGTTCTAGATCTTTTTGACCTCGTGGCGCACCCGAGACCAATTAAGAAACGAACGGGCGCACACGGGGAGCCAAAACAATGTGCTAAATACTTAAACAATTTAGTTTCCACGATGAACACACAAAACAGGACCTTTATTGGTAATAATTCGGAAAACGAGAAAAAACGGCAAAACGACAATGGTTAAAACACGTCTAAAATCCAATCAAATGTTTACTATCGGTATGTTTAGACGCGGCCGCCAAACCCACATAAAAAATAAAATAAAATAAAATTTGGAAAAATATTTGTTTTGAAAAAAATATTACACTATATTTACAAATACAGCACACTGCAATATCGGTTCAGTCGACTGTCTCATGCCGTAATCCTATGATTGCCGGTAACATTTTCTCTGATCACGTAAGAATATGGACAATTCACCTAAGAAATCCAATCTGTAATGTTTATACTGTGTTTTTTTATGAGCGGTGGGGCAAGATTGGATTCCTTAATGAGCTCGCCAAAAACAAGTTTTAAAGGGAAACCAACCATTCGTCCACACATGCTAGCTTTATATGAATCGCTTATGCTAACCGTTCAACCACCCATGCTGTATATGAATGTGTCGCGCTAATTATCCTTCAACAATATTTCCAGGAGGTATCAACAAACTCAACACACAGATATCCATCGGCAGATGCATTTTTATGATACAGCTCGTATAGGACAAAGAAACTATGATATCATTTTACGTTGTATGTGTTATTTCTATGTTAACAATTCCTGTATTTCATTGAATTTTCTAACGGCTTATTTTACTCCAAATAACCAAATTCAGGAGTTATATTTTTTAAACTCAGACAACATATTTTGTTTATTTTAATGACCACATATTTTTGCAGTATTAGTAGTTTGTTTAAGCGATATTGTGTGTGTTTTTTAAATTGAAACGCACCTACTTACTTTGCGTCAGTTAACCACGACTAAGAAGGTAATTAGTGTGGGGATTATTGCGTCGCATTTCAACCGAATAGTTGTAGGCTCGCAATTCCTTGCTTGCAAGTCGGTTGTGTCCTTGCGCAAGTCACTTAAAGGACATTGCCTAAACCAAGTGTATAAAAAGGTATTACGAAATTAAAGGAACATCTAAATCATACCCAACACACTACAATAGATCATATCATTCGTAATGCGCCGGGCCGTCAACCCAATGATGATGGGATCGAGACCAGCAAAATACTGGATGTTTTTTTACATGTTAACGTGTCGAGTTTAAAACTAGTTATTTAATTGTCAAAACACTAAATCAACCCTCCATCATGTTAACACTGGGTGATCTGACAATTGTAGGTATTTATAACATTCGCCTTATTTTCAATGCCACAACCGGATGCACAGAGGCTTAAGTTACGATAAAAGCTTTAAATTCAGGGATCGAATAAATTTTACTCCTGTTAGTGAACAGTTTCCCTCTTTTCTTTCAGTGTTGTCCTTATATATTATGTTTTTTTACGTTTTAGCTTCGTCTTGCCGTTTGTACTCCACCTCTTTATGCAAGTATTGATTTTGAGAATTATCAAGAACGTTTATTGCACATATTTATACGTCATTAAAACTGAAAAATCACTTTTGATAACAGTAAAGGAACGCCAAAACACACAAGAAAAACGCAGTACTGAAAATAGCACAACGAAACGACTATATGGAATTTATAAGATCGCCTTATTTAAAAGGGTATAGTTGCTGCTGCACAGCACACAGGACAGGATATTCATGAATATCCCCTTGAGTGGAAAAACCAAGGAGGTTAACACACGGGCAATCGTCGGATTACCTCCCCAGCACCGTCGAGATACCGGAGCTATTGCAGTCTGTTGTTTATGATAGAGACGTGTTTCAGTTTGGTAGCGCCCATAACCCCGCTAATTCAGGCAATGACGGTTAAGTTCTTTGTCCAAGGACACAACCGAATAGCTAGCGACCAGTTTCGTACCTGCAACCCTTCGAATGAATGGCGACGCACTGAACCACCAAGCTAATCGGTCGGACCATAAATATAATTTTTGGGCGTGCTTGGGACAATGGCGTTAACACATTGAACTTTATCTCACACACAAAGACTGGTTAATTCATCTATTATACATACGTACAAGAATTGTTAAAACTTCTACTTTATAAGACCGTTGTAAATACTTTGAATGGAGCAATGGTGATTGGATGGTAAAAGCACATAATCATAGAGATTATAGAATAGGGTAAGGACATTTTTAGTTAAATGACGCAGCAGGCAATGATTTCTGAAGCTGTAATGCCTTCATCAACTCGACAGTGAGCATAAGAATAAAGTATGATGGTTTTATGCAATAAATAAAGAACCGAAACTAATACTACGATTCCATGCAATCGTGCTTTCCCTTAACCCTATTTTACAACTCTATGCATTATGCCTTAGAAATGATATCTTTACATACAAGTAATCAATGATATTTTGACGTAATCAATGAGAACTAATCAAACTTGAGCAATCGTTCTGCGATCGCCAGGTTCATTAGAAAGGTTTCAGTGTTTGGATGGAGGTCCTTGGACTTGATATGGTCGGGTGAGATGATGGTTTCACCGGCGGAATTCTCACTGCCAAGGGAACTAAGCTTTTCCAGTAGTTCAGTGGTTTTCTCAGCTATGCCCTGAACGAGTTTGACAAATTATATGATAATGTACATTATTTCTTTTTTAGGTGTGGCCTTTGTATAATAATGTACATGGTTTCTTTTTTAAGTGTGGCCAATTAGGTAAATCGGTAAAAATTTTGTTAATGGGTTGTGTTATCATAACCAGCCGCTGGCTAGACTGTTTATGCTATTGGGCAATGCACTTTATCGCATGTAACCTCAATTTAGGTAATCTAACTAGAAAATACATGTAATTTTCCGACCGGTTAGTCTGGTGGTTAAATGGGTTGCCTTTAAGCCAAAGGGTTATAGACTGTTCAAAACTGGTAGTTAGCTAGTTGGTTGTGTCCTTGGGTAAGGCACTTAACGGACATTAATTTATTTCACAAAACTTTATATTTTAACAACAAAAAACTTATAATTAAAGATGTAACCAAGAATGCCAATTTTTAATTATATCTCTCTAAGCTCAATTAAACTTTGGTCCAAACTGTTCTGAGAGTATTAGTGTACATAACTTACCGCGATAAATTGTTGATTTGTGACAGTCTCGTTCTCTGCAAGTTCAACCATTTTCTTTGCAATGTCTTTGTGTAGTTTCCCCATGGTTAGTGACTCTATAAAGCAGCGATGATTAAGAAAAAAACTAAATTGGGCTGCAATATATATCGAAATCGGGATACTACTCGGCTATAATATTTTTAAATGGGATAGGATATTCATGGTTTTTTATCCCCGTGAATAGGAAAACCAAGGCGGGCAAATCGTCAGATCACCTCGCTCCCACCGTCAGTTACTGGAGCTATTGCAGTGTGTTGTGAATGATTTACATATTTTTTTTAATGAGTAGAACCCATTAACTAGATTGGTTTAGCAAAATGCGTACCAGGATAATCCCGACACTGTATTTTACCAGGAAAAATTTGCAACTTTGCAAGTCCAAAAATGCGGCCGGAGTGTATCGTTAAAAAATGGCGATTATTGCGATGTTGGATCCGTGATTATCAGCTTTTCTATAAGTATCATTGCATTGCTTACCCTAAAGAAATTTCTAAGCGAGGCAAATAATACCTTTTGCATGTGGCGACACAGTTATGGTTCCATCCTCTGCATTCACATACAGGTCGAAATCATCAGGAGTTAAAACATTTTCCACAGTACAGCCGACCACATAATGTGGCAACTTTCGAACTGCATTTAATTCTTGTTGTCTGTCTTGCACCCACGGATACACAACGCTCCAATCTTGTCTGTGCCAAGCCAGTGCTGGTAAAGCTCTACATAGGAAGCATGGCATAGGATATGATATTTATGATTATCCCCGAGAATGGGAAAACCAAGGGGGGCAGGTCTCTTCTACTAAACCCAGTGGAATAAAATGTTCTGTTAAATTAAAGGACAATCTGGATTATACACAACACATTGCAATAGCTATGGTAATCCGATGGGTGCGAGGTAATCTGATAGTTGCCCGTGTGACAACGCCTCTTGCGTTTTTCCATTTATGGAGATAAACATCAAAATCCAACCTTATTCTACATTAAGATTTTCCCTTGTTCCTGAGAAGTGTTATACTTTACATATGGTTTTTACCCATGATTATTAATATGTTTTACAAACCTTGTTATTTCTAGCAGTAGTTCCAACTTGCTGTGGTATACTAAGACCTTCATCTTCAGTAATATTGCAGTATATAGAAGGATGGATTGGATACCAAATGTGTTGATTACATCTGTTGCATAATAACATTAGTACTCACTATTCAACTTTGATATAAATATTACAAAATAAAGATTCGAATAAAAAATGATTTGGAACTACTGTTTGATTTTCCTGGTCGAATAGCAATTTGGTTTTGTCATTTTGTAAGGCACTAAGCAAATATCGTCTAAATCTAGACTTTTATCGATATGTTGCAAGACTAAATAGTGATGCCAAAGCTGAATTATTATGTCACAGCTATATTTGTGCGTCGATTGATGCAAGTTTTAACATTTCAGAAAGTCTTAGCAAAAACAAAAAGCTAGCAATAAATTTCAACTAAATAATAGACGATTTTATCTTGAAAATTTTCTTTCTTTTACCTTTTAGCGACGCCGTGGTGAAAGCCTTCTGTGATGAGAAGCTATTCACCTTGAATACCCCGTTGCTGTTACTCTGACAAACACCCTTTGTGACCACCATCAAGTATTGCTCCAATATGCGCACAGGATTAGCGCTTTCTTCATAATACTTGCTTAATATCCTCGTTAGCACAGCATACTTTTCAGGGTTGAAGTCATTCGCGACAAGTATTATAGAAAAAAAGGTGACATGAAAATGGAATCCATTGTAATATGTAATTTACCTTTTGGGTCATGCATATATATATACGGGTAACTCTTTGGTAAGAAAAACGCTCATTTTGTTCCATACTGGTCTGACTGTACTAGCTTCAATGACTAGTGTTACAACTAACAATTTACATTTGTGCCAGATCAGGATAAGATTGTCAGAACATTTTTAAATTGGGTCCATACTAAAAGACCAAATATAAAACAACGGAAATATGAAAATAAAATACAAACCAAGTTAAAAATTTGTCACATTTCTATTAAGGGGTTAGTGATTAGTAACAATTTCTGAATTCCCTCAGTTTTAAACTAAAGGATTGTCAGAACATTTTGCTGTCAAAATATAATATGTGGTACAAATTATGTTTTTTAGCCAACAGACCAAAGCTTTACAATGAATGTTTTCATAAACATGTTATACAATTAAAAACGCATTTATGCCATGAGCAAATTCAAACAAAGCATAAATATATCTGTTAAATTTTAATGCAGAGAATAGGCCTATAACAAGTAAAGGTATAGAGTCAATATCTTAAAATGATTAATGCTTTTAAGATTTAAAAAAATGATGAGACTCGTATTATTTTACTGAAGTTAGGTATGTATTTTGCTCCTTTAAAATATTTTAAAGGGCATCTACCACTACTTAAAATCAAAATTTAAAGAAATCAGTGGGGTCATAGAGTAATAACAAAAAATTATACCATAACATGGCTACCTATTTAGTGAAAAACGGATGCGATTGTAAAACTCAATCAAACAATTTTGCGATTACCGATTTCAAAGCTGTTGGTTCACTTGTGGCCATTGTGAACACATAATACCATTGTTTTCGATATTGCGAGAACACAAAAGGAACGATTTTGCCTTTCTCCGTTTTAATATCCCAGCTCAAGCAGCATTTACTAAGAGCGTATTCTTTCTGGTCGGCTGTCAATGAAGGGTAAGTCCATGTCCACATTAAACCGTTGTCAGTGTCTTTCTCTGGTGAATAATTAGAAATTGTTTAGCCTACCCTGCGTGTTGGTTCAAAAAACTGATTTTTATTGACATATGTGAGACAAAGATATCATGAGTGATTAGCTTTAAGACTTTGTGCACATAGTCAGGTAACAGGTTACTGAGCTTCTGTAGCCTTTTGAGTTGAATAAACAACTTGTCGAGTTTATACTAAACAGATATTAAATAAAAGGTTCAGGCGACATCCTCGATATACCTTGCCAATAGGCAATATGACATAGATAATATAATAGCTGGTTTTGATCACCTCACCTTTCTGCTGGTGGGCTGATATGATACCACTCAGCTAACCAAAGTAAAGAAGACAACTGCTTGATTTGATCTTTGCCAATATTACTTTATGCGCAGTTGTGTTCTTGTACTTATAGTTGTGTTCTTGTACAATAATAAAAATCAAATTAAGCACATGTCTATTCATATTGAGAAATAAATGAAACATCAAACATTGCGATCCAAAACACCACATAACAAATGTTAAATGTCAACCATACCAACAATTCCCACAGCTTGTAGTGATGACAGTTCCATTTTTAAGCGTTGAAATCTCCCGATTAATGGTCAACCAACCATACGATATTTTACTTAACTACATATACGGAGGGTTTTAATAGTCTGAATAAAAGAACAAGGGCAGTGAATAAAAAGTAGCAGAATGCTAATGAAAACACAGCAGTGTTGCAGGAAGAATAGAAAAGACACAATGTAACACCAATTTGCTAAAACCATAAAATCAAGACACTTGTAGTAAAAAATCGTCAAAATTTCAAGTAAAACATAAAATGTGCATAAGCTCCATTGAAATTGAATAACACCTTAAAACAGAAAGAAAATAGAAAAAAATGGCAGTTTGTCTAAAAGTCCGGCATAAAATAGTGTCTTGGGTCATTGCGGTGCCTTTTTATAGATTCCGACTAAATTAGTATCAGCAGTTACGACAATAAACTCCATGTTTGAGCTGCACGAGATGTCGTTGTAGATCGTTCCTTTGCGAAACTTCAATAGAACATCTCCGCTGGTATTTGTGCATTTAGGAAATGGAATTATGGCACTGGGTTCCACCACATTATCCGGGACGACTGGTTTTGATCTTTTTGCTTTGTACGAGGCAGTTTCATCAAGCGATTTTCTCAAGTCATAGATCCAAATGTTGCCCACTTCGTCACCTGATATAATGGAGCATCTCGGCTTGCATGCGCCGATGTTTATGAAGCAGTGCTTTGTTAACGACCATTTTAGTTCCTTGAATATAGGAAGAAGAATACTCTCATTGTGGTCAGGCTTTAGGTTGTTTAACTTTGCTTGGACATCCGAAAATTTCCACAGGAAAATAGAGCCTTGCTGTGCAACCTTGGTAGCAACAATACCATGGGTCAGCATGGTCAGCGAGTCGACAGTCGGTTCGGTCTCTTGGACACCTGGAAAGCAAAGCTCACACAACACGCTCACTGTCTGCAAAGGTCCAGCTTTGTGGTTTCTTATTAAACCTTCAGATTTCCAACAGTGCAATCCATACTCAGTCGCGCTTAAGAGATATCCACCTACGGGTGGGACGCAAAACTTTAAAGGTGTTGCATCCACTCCAACGAAGGACATTAACTTTTTCCAACTAAACTTGTATTCCGGGACTGTGGGGACGTCAATGTCCAGCAGATATATATTCCCTTTCTTGTCCCCTGTTAACAGATGTGTTGATGAGAAAGGTGAGAAGTGGACCGTCTGGATTGGGGAAGAGTGTGCCTTTATACGACCGTAACAAATCCCTTGTTTAGGGTGCAGAAGGTGAATGAAGCCCAGACAGCCTGCAGAAACAAGAATGTTGCTTTTATGCCCGTTGAGATCCATAGTTGTCCACGCCACGACGTAAAATTCTTCATTGTTTTGCTGGAATCTCATTTGCACTTGCGCAGTGGTGCAGTCAGTGATGCAGACCGTGTCTCCGCCACAGGTGGCAACGAGGTTTGAAGTTTTTGTCTCGTCTTTGATATCGGGTTCGAATGTGCAGCACCACACCTACAACAACAAAATGCGTCACTTTCTTTAATAAAAAGACACAAAAATTTTCACTTAGTGGCCTCAAGAGAAAAGATCTACTATTTAAGCGGCGTCTTGTCACTAATTCGGTTTTAAATGCCATGAAAATCAACATCATTGTATTCGTAACCATTTGTCTAGTTTTATTGTCCCAGAAAAGTTGAAGTGGAAATGTAAATACAAGAATGGGAGTGCTGGAAATGGACAGTATTATTACATTAGTATGGACGGGTCAACGGTAGTCCAGGGTCCAGGGACCAGGAATTTAGGCAAATAAAGGCCTGTTACTCCAGTGTCCCTGAGCTATAATGAATCCGGGCATGGTAGCAGTCCTGCAAACACAATTATTTTGAAATATAACCACTAAAGATTATAGAATTTTATGCTTCTAAAACCGTCTATCAAATAACGAAAATAGTCAGGTATGATGAAATACCGGAGGATAAAAGCCATGATAGTAACGTAAATTTTAAATTAAAGTTTTTTATTTGTGATATGTGTACACATTAGGAAACAACTCACTTGGGTTGAGAAGTCATTTGGTCCATTTTCTTTGCTATGACATTGTAGAAAGGCATGAGCTGAGTACCTATTTTCACTTGTTGCATCACTCTTGCGTTTTCCAGCTTTGCTAGTATTGCCATTTTTTCCCGAGTGCTTGTTATTAATTGATTTTAAAACAACCTCTTTACCACTGGGCTTATCATCTATTATAGCAGGTAACAAACAACCACCTGGACACTCAATTTTGTAATTAACCAGCTCTCTAGCGATGGAATTAACTCTCCAAATTCTGTACGCTTTAAGCGAATTCGGCCCATAATGTATTCTCTCTTTCGCTCTTGTCGCAAATCTCTCCCGAAGCTCTGAGACATCCTTGTCTGTGAGTGAATCCGGAACATTCTTTGAAAATTCCTTATTCCACAATTTCTCGATTCGAACGAGTAAATTCTTGGTGAAGGGCTGTCCGAGCTTATCACTGTCATCTACCATTTTCTTGTCAAGAATCTTTAATTTTTCCAACAGAAATGTTGCTTTGTAACGATCTTCTACAGCTAGGCCAACATTACCATTCAGATCAAGGTCAATAAGATCCGGAAACCTTTTCAACCACTCCACGGACGTCAATTGATTATGGGAGATATCTAAATAACGCAGTTTTCCAAGCTCAATGCCTGCTGGTATACAAGTAAGGTTGTTCCCGGACAAGTTAAGTTCAACGACTGATGTAAGTTTGTTCAAAATTTCAGGTTTTAAATACCCATCACAGAGGTTTAACTTACAAAGTTCGAGATCTTCTATTTCTTCCAGTTGTTTTACTCCAGTGATATTCAGAAGAAACTCTTCATCTAATTGACCTTTCCAGGAAGCATACTTTTCTTTCAAAGATAAAACACTCATTGTTGTTTAAGTTCAGTCAAATTTTCCTACAAAAAATTGGAATAAAAAATACAGCCCAAAAGTATTAAAAAACCTGTATTGGAATTAGGTTATATGCATAGACATAAGAGTTCTAAGGTACAAAGAAGGCAGAGTATTATAAAGGCGTAAAGTTTGTATTGTATAGGTATATCCTAAACATTTGTATTGTATGGGCTTTAAGGATGCAGAAGTCTGCATGCACCCACATCTTTTTAGAAGATGCAACGGAACTAAAATAATTGTGAGTTTGGAAGAAAATAGTGCTACACAACAACGCCTTTGCTAAAAAGAATATTTTATAATAAGTTTAATTATAAACATAATCTGATATAATAAATTAAAAAATATATTTAATTTTAATAAAACCAATAATTATATGACCACATAGTTTGAAATATGTCCATCTAACTTGGAGAACTAGTTATGGTAGCAATTAACTACGGAGAGTGATTTAAAAATAAAACTTTTTTTAAAAAACCATTCAAAATAACACTGCCGATATTTGGTTATCATTATAATTTGCAACATTACAAATTGCCGAATAAAGAAACATATGCAACTTTGACAAATAAAGAAATAAATACGGTACAGTGGATAATTTTTGATATGATGTATTAGAAAAAGCATGTATTCAGTTTTTTAAGGTCACTAAATTTTTGACTGTTAGCTTTTCTCTGCACAAAGGGCATTCAGCTTTAGTATTCAACCAACTGCATATACAGTCCCAACAAAATAAATGGCCGCAGACACTTGCTGTTGCAACGTGGCAACTTTCAAGACATAACAAGCATTTCATTGAACCTCGGATTTCTGTGTTTGATACGGAAGGTTTCGAGGAATTAGTTGAATAAACTGCACTGTTATATTTCTTGTACCAAATAAATAACAGATACGCGGTGGCTATTAAACTCTGGGCAAGAGTAAGGTGACCAAGGCTTTTAAAATACTCTAAATAATGAGGCTCTTTTCTGGAATAGCTTACATATTTTATACCAGCAGCCTGTTTGGATAAGCTATAATAAATTCCATCAATGTAAAAGAAAGATAGATGGATTCGGAGAAAAATTTTAAACAGTTTTTTTAGATGCGATATCGACTCTTGTATACAAGCATTTTCGTTGTCTTTTAACTTAAATGTTCCTTGCAACTTCTGCTCTGCGATAATCAGAACTTTATCCACGAGGTATGGCAAAACCGCGTGTAAAATTATAAAAATTAACCGTCTTATCAGAGACGGAGTTCGTTTGTAGGATCCATCCACTTGAACTAAGTTTGTATATTCCTCTCCGAGCGTTTGTAGGTTTGCTCCAGTCGTTAAAACATAAAACACAAACTTTCCAAGCGCGTCAATTAGCCTGCCGTGACGCGACAAAGCGCTAATTCCAAATACGTTGCGGACGTTTTCTTCTATCACACTTCTAAGCCAACTGATGTATTGCCGGTCCTTTCGCTCTGACATGATGTGCGTCACGACGTCGGGGTGATGCAGCGACATCTTAAATAACACCAAGATTTGTATCGCTTCCTAAAACTGTTCAGTTCACTAATAATAAAGCAAACTTTGGAACCGGAAAGCGAAATTGGTTTTGCACGGCTTTGCAGTAAAAGAAAAACCCCCCATTGCACTACTTTCATGGTTGAGTAAGAAAATAGAAATATTGTAAACCTAATGTAGAAAAATTTACTAAAATCAATTTTATCAATTGCAAAAACTCAGCTGTTTTATGGCCAAATAGTAAACGCGACCGAATCCTATATTATGTAAGCATTATGTTAAAAACGGAACAGTAGCAGTTTTGAAATTATATTTGCAAAAACTGCATTTATTTCATTTAATCGACGCCAACTGTGTTCGTTCTGTTCAAACTTATGACGTCATTGACACTTATCACCTTATTACGCCATTGACACCTAAAGCAGTTGTTTTCCATCTACGTCATTATTTGATTTATAAAGCGTTGTGCGATTACATATAACACACATACACAGAGATACAACTTTAATAAAGAATACGAGTACGAGTTGTCCAGTTTGTCTATTTAGTGGAGGTTCCGCTGCCAGTCGAGTTGAATTCCACGCCATGTGTGTACGTATGGAGTCGGAACGGAGATTTATGTACTAGGTATACACGGCAGCGGATCCTGGGACCTGCTCCCGGCCAAATTAGAGCGTTGAAAAACCCCTGGCCTCACAGAACAATAGGCAAGCTAATGGCAGCTGCGTTTACTATATTAATTTATGTCCTTTTTGTTCAATGACCTTTTTTAACAACTGTTCGTTTTGCCTTTTTTTCTGATCCTGTGGCATGATTTGCTTTATTTCCATTAATTCATACTAGACTAAAATGAATAAACTATATAACTAACTCTCACGGGTTTAAAAATAATCCCGGTAATAGGTATTTTTTCAACAATAAAAGCTATTGTGACGATTTAATCTTATAGTACCTTTTGAAATATTTTACTTTATTTTGGAATTCACGGTGACTTTTAGCTTTAAAATGGATAAAGGAGAAGCTGTCCCAGAAAATCTGAAAACTTCAACAGATGTGGAAACATACTTGGACAATGAAAATGAGGAATTGCGAGACAATCAATCTCTTAATGAAGACCCAAGCATGGACTATAAGCAAACCGTTGAACGGCTGCAAACTTTAGCAAATGAGATACGCACATCGACAGAACCGGTAGATAGAGACGAGATTTCTCACATGGAACTGGATAACATGAAAAGCCTTCAGCGCTACCTGTTGAAGGCTCAAATAGCATTACACTCGCTAGATGATGAGAAAATAGATCGCGTAGCAAGTATACTTGGACTATCAAGATCGGAATTTACCTCTGAAATTGATAATTTTAGTCAGGAAGAATCTAAAGAAGAAATAAGCCCACCAAATGACGACCTATGCGATATGGTGGCCCACTTAAAGAAGCAAAAAATACATTTTATTATTTATCTGATCCAATTCCTTGTATTGTTATCCATGTATTGGTGGCTCTACCTTGCCTACCAACACGTAATAGAATTAAAAATAGGGCTTTTGGCAGATAAAGAAAAACTATTAAGCAGTTTTACGACCTATGTTCCCCCAAAGTGCCAAGAGTTACAAATGCTGAACCTCCCTGAATTCAAGTGCGACAAACCAGCTTCAAAACCCGGTCGAATGGACATAGGAACTAAATGCACATTTTCATGCCCGGTCGAGTACCGCTTGAGAGGAAAAGAAATGAGCGAATGTGTTTTAGTAAAATTCACAGCGAACTGGACCAAACCCTTTCCAGTGTGCAAGCATACTCCCTGTTCAAGTGTAAAGGATCGTGACTGCAACGGATTAAGAGAGCTCGGACAGGCCTCCTTTAGCGGCGTATATTCTATCGTCCAGTGCAAAACATTCACTCGTTTTAAAGTCTATTGCGACTTTGACATGGACGCCGGCGGGTGGACTGCGATACAGCGGAGAACTGGACCTGACACCAATTTCGTGCGAACTCAAACAGAATTTGAAACGTTTTTTGGAAACCCAGCGGAAAGTTATTGGATAGGACTGAACAACATAAACACACTGACGAAAACTGCGCCTCAATCTCTCATTGTCATTTTAACAGAGCGAGTGTCTAATTCCAAAGCTTTTGCGTTTTATGAAGAATTTCTCGTGGAAGGGGATGAGAGTAGTTACAGATTACGCGTTTCAGGATATAGCAGCTCGAAGTCCGGTGCACTGGGTAACGAAGCAGGGGACAGTTTGAAAGCATCAAATGGTATGCAGTTCACGACATTTGACGAGGACAGAGACTGGAACGTGATGCAAAATTGCGCCAAGCTTACCAGCGCCGCCTGGTGGCATAGAAATTGCACCGACGCTAATTTGAACGCGGAGTATGGCAGTAAAGCCTCTTACGGTGAAAAATCCATGTTTTGGAAAACATGGCGAAAGCTGGCTTCCCTCAAACGCGTTGAAATGTTGATTAGACCAAAAATTCAATAATGTTTTTAAAAATTTCCGTCAGTCGTTAAAACTTTTACCTTTCTAAATCATAGTTTCTTTAAGAGAAGTTTTTTTAATTTAAACGGCAGTGATCATAACTCGATAAATGCACGCAAGTTTAATGTATTTTCGATAAACTACGTTATTTGTGTCTATAGCTTAGGCTAGGGTATACTGCACTTTTTAGCCAGTAGATGAGTTGTCGCCTACTATAGGTTGTGGGGGCCCAGTGGACGCCGGCCCGAACCTAGTGGATTAATGGGTTGAACTTATCTATTTCGACCACTTTTTTGAACCTGCAATCTAAATTACTGTTTAACATGAAGAATGTTTTTTCTTCTTCATTTTTTAGGATCAAGACTTTGGTAAGTACAGTCAGTTTAAACAATAAGAATGTCTGTTGACTGCCGAACTGTTAGGAATCTAAACCAGGCGCTGGTAATTCGGCTGTGTTCTTGGATCAAGCACTTTGCACACGTCGTCTGAATTCAGTGGATTTATGTAATTATTATTTTTTTTTAAATTTAAGAAAGAACGGGTATAACATATATGAAACATACTGCAATATAGTCCAACGGTGGACGCGAGGTATTCGAGGTAAATGCCTGGATAGAAAATACTTCGTACAACAGCTTACAATGGGACCTTTATTTACCAATTAAGGTTGTATGAAATGGAAATAACATTTGCGAATTATGAAGCCGATTAACTTTTTATCATTTTAAACCAGATAGAAAAACAGCTGGGCTAAATACAGCTAGTACATTACTTTTAGCAATGCAGTGTTTCAAATGAAAACAGCTGAATTTAAATCATGAATTCGCCAGATTATTCAGGAAATTTTGCGAGATACACTGACTTGAGCTGGTCTTAGAGTTCTTCCCTTTAGTTTGTATCCAATTCTTTCGACATGTGCTATAACCCCGGGTTCTAAAGTGTCAATTGGTACCTCGAATAACGCTTCATGGTCGTATGGGTTGAACTTCTCCCCATACTCGGGTTCTAGCACTTTTAAACCATGTTGGTCAAATACTTTGTGCAGCTCCTTGTCGGTGAGACACACTCCTTCGTAAAAACTCTTCCAGACTTGAGCGGTCTTGTTGGAAAGTTCATCCTTTGGGATGCTGGTAACTGCCATTTTCATTACGTCGGCGACTGTGATGAGATCCTTGCAAAACGATTGAATTCCGTACATTTTCGAGTCTTCGATCTCTTTACGCAGTCGAGAGCGGACATTTTCAGTCTCCGCAAGTGAACGCTTGTATTTGTCCTAAAAAACAATTAGATTTCTTTTAATTTACTAGATTTTTTTTAATTATATACTCCATTTAAATTGTTTTAAATTATTTTAAAAATGTGTTCGTGTCTGCATAAATAAATGGCTTAAACGAGTGTTAAAAAAATTAAAAGGTTGTGGGATCAAAACTGCAACAACTGATTAGTCACTTACGATTGTATTATCAGCTATTAACGCTGCCTAAAAGGGTGTCTTTGTAAATAGGATTATAAAGAATCCAATATGAACATCACATGGCATTAGCTCCAACAACCTGATTTGTGGAACATGGTATGCGGAGATAGAAAAATAATTTCCCCTCTACTTCTAGTCATGATTCTGGTCAAGGGTCGATGGATACATTTGCGTCAGTGTGTTTCATACAAATAGCCGATATCAGTATATTTACCGAAAAATTGCAGAAATCCAATCCAAATTTATTCCACAAATTGCACATTATGAAACTACAATATTAAAATTCTAACTTACTGTTATGTCAGCAATAGTCTCGTTTAACTTTGTAATCTCTTGTTCAGCTGCTGAAGGTATCTCTTGCGATTCTTCATTTTCAACTTTTTCGTTCCCGTTTTTTGTTTTCGAATTAGTTTCGGTTGAAAAAGGAACCACTTTTCTATGAAATAATACAGTGTTTGAATAAAAAACATAAATTCATTATCACGTAGAGACATTTCGGAATTATACATTCGTTTTCTGACTATCTTACAATTCCATGCATTATGTTCAAAAATAAAAATAGAAGCGACTAGCGACAGAACGGTAGTCTGATTTTTCTCTGCTGGGTGGCGCTATTTATTTTTTGGAATTATCTGGGGAGTGACTATTTTTAAGTGTTAAGCGGCTAAGCGGTACCTCTAAATACTCCGGATCGCTTGGATCGCATAGAGCGCTTGGATCGCTTACTATACTTCGTAATTACAAAAGCCATGATATTAATGTTAGGGTTGGGGTTAAGGTTAGTTCTGGGGTTGAGATTAGTGTTTGGGACAGGGTTGGAATTACTTTCCATACCAATCTAAGTGATCCAAGCGGTCCTGTAGTATTTAGAGGCACCCGCGACTGAGTGATCGTAAACAAGTTTTCCCACTTACTATTCGTAGTCCTCGTTAGTATAGTGGTAAGTGTCGCCGCCTGTCACGCGGCAGACTGTGGTTCGATTTCCCGACGAGGCGATTTTTTTTGGCTTTTTAACTTTTGTGTTTCTTAGTTATACACAAACTCATCATAACGCCGCATTCAGCTTGTCTGAGCATTTTTGGAATTTGTCGAAGCATTGGCTAAAGTAATCGATCTCTTTGCAGTTTTTTGATTGTAAACACTATTTACTTAAAATGCGTAAATGGTGTAATAAACAGATGCGACTAGGGACGGAACGGTAGTCTGATTTTTCTTTGCTGGGTGGCGCTATTTATTTTTTTGGAATTATCTGGGGAGTAACTATTTTCGATATTAATGTTAGGGTTGGGGTTAAAGTTTGTTCTGGGGTTGAGATTAGTGTTTAGGACAGGGTTAGAATTACTTTCATTAGCAATCTAAGTGATATAAGCGCTCCTGTAATAGTTAGAGGCACCCGCGACTGAGTGGTCTTATACTAGTTTTCGCACTTACTAATCGTATTCCTCGTTAGTATAGTGGTAACCGTCGCCGCCTGTCACGCTAGAAACTATGGTTCGATTCCCCGACGGGGAACTTTTTTTTCGGCTTTTTTAACTCTTTTGTTTCTTAGTTATAAACAAACTCATCATAACCCCGTATTCAGCTTGTCTGAGCATTTTTGGAATTTTTCCAAGCATTGGCTAAAGTAATCGATCTCTTTGCAGTTTTTTGATTGTAAACACTATTTACTTAAAATGCGTAAATGGTGTAATAAACATGGGGCTAGAGTAAGTGTTAGTCTTGCGGTTGAATTTAGTGTTTAGGAATGGGTTAAAATTAGTGTCCGTAATTTTAGTGAGTAGTTTTCCTCCTCCCCGCTTTAAAACAGCTGATAAATAGCGCCATCCAGCAGAGAAAAATCAGACTACCGTTCTGTCTCTAGCCGCATGTGTAATAAACATGGGGCTAGAGTTAGTGTTAGTCTTGCGGTCGAGTTTAGTGTTTAGAATTGGGTTAAAATTAGTGTCCATAATTTTAGTGAGTAGTTTCCCTCCTTCCCGCTTTAGTACAGCTGATAAATAGCGCCATCCAGCAGAGAAAAAGCAGACTACCATTCTGTCTCTAGCCGCATGTAATAAAAATAAATGTTCTCCACAATTCTTATGACCCGCATTTACTTTTAGTATATTTAATTTATACATTTCCAACTATAAATAAAAAGTACTTACCGAAAGAGATTCGGATTTAAACGACAGATTGATTTGTAGCATTGTGTTGATAATGTAGCAGTTTGTCGAGTTAACATCTTTAAACGGTTTCAGTATCAGAGGTATGTTTTGTAAAGCGCTAACTATTAAATAAAAGTCATAAAAACATCTGTTATACACAATAATAGGACAACACCAAAGGAGTGAAAAAGAAAACTGCCTAATAAAATTAGGGAACTAATTCTAACCTTGTCCTAAACACCAATCTCAACCCCAGAATTGACCCTTACACCAACCACAACTTTAAAACTAACTCTAATCTTTATTTTAATGTGCAGTTTCCCGCTATCCCTCATTTTAGTTTTCCCCAATAACATCAAAACTCACAACTACACCTACAACAATATACCTACTAGAAATATAAAAAGTTGTGCAACAAAAAGAAACATGCTGATAGGCACTTAATTTCATATATCAACCACCAATGAAATGATAGATCACAGATCGTATCCATTGCCTTTCGTCGTTTATGCTTGAAAAAAATATAAATTAAGTTTTGTTTCTTGATAAAAACACGCAACATGACCTGTAATTAAAATTAGAAACGAAATTTTTTTTTTATTAAGTATTGAAGTATCCACAGCCTTATGCATAGACGATTCTTAAATCAACATGTTTAGTTTCGGGTACTGTAATGTGCAGCAATAAGTGCGTTTCTAATCGTGATTTAGAAACTCATGACGTAAGGTAGTGCAACCAGGGAAACCTAAAGCGTAATTTTTGAACGGTTTTATGACCAAATGAACGCGGCCGATTCATATACCGCTCCCTATTTTAAAAATTGACTTAATGACGAGCTGATCATGGGATTGAAACTTAGCCCGGCAAAAGGCGTAATTTTAGTTAAAATTACCTCAATAGATTTGACCTGCATTCCTTAACTATTCAATTCGAAAGCTGCTAATATTAGCGTTGTCTATCTTTTTGCTTGTAATAAGACAGTTAGCGGACATTGTTAAAACCCTGTGATTTAATGGGCTCTACTAAAACTGAAGGAACGTCGCAATCATACACAACACACTGCAATAGCTCTGCTATTCCGACGGTGTGCGCCATGCAATCTTAACGATTGTCTGTCCTCTCCAGTCGTTTTATCGTTTCCATTTTTATTCGTAGTGCGTGTTTTCATCGAAGCATAGTTTCTCAAAACGTGTAAATGTTCCCTTTTTCATGGCTTGTTTTACCCACTTTCGTTTTGCCCTCCCCCCGCTTGAATATTGCTCTATTTTAAGTGCATAATCATTTAACTATTGTTTATAATTGCACGAAAACCAATAAACAAAACTTCCATTTGAGCGGAAATTATTTCAGTATAACCGAGAAACATCGTCTTTTATAGACACAATTGTACACAGCAATTTTATTGCGGTAATATACAACATAATGCGCAAAAACGAGAAAATCAAACTTATCCAGACCCTGTTCTCGTTCTTGTTGAGCGTCTTGGAGGCCTTCGTTCAACTACCAGCTGTTTTAGGCCTGTGGTTTAAAAGAAAGATTGTGGAATTAGTTAGTTTAGCAACATTGTACCAAGTAATATGGCCGAATGGTTAACATGACTGATACATATATCAAATCGTATAAAACACTTTTAGTGACGATTCCAACATTGGTTCAAAAGACGGTCCGGTCAATCAAAAAATATATAAACATTGTACTTAAAGTATACAAACTAGTATACAAATCGATCACTGTAAAATCGTTCGAGTATATTAAGGTGTTCAGTGGATATAATGGATTAAATGGATACTTCCGTTTATTTCCGTAAATGGAACAAAGGAGTGTGTTATAACACAGGTATTCGTAAGCATATTATGTGCCCAGTGGATAGGATAACAGGATAGAATATTCATGTTTATCCCGTGATTGGAAAAACCAATGGCGTTCACACACGGGCAATCGTCAGATCACATCGCGCCACCGGCCTGGTTACCCGGAGCTATTGTAGTGTGTCGTTTGTGATTCACACGTTTCTTTAATTTAGTAGAACCCATTAATCCGCTTGGTTTTAAAAATGCTTGGTTTTAAAAAGAAACGTCTCAATCATATACAACACACTGCAATAGCTCCGGTAACCCATTGGTGGACGTGGGGTAATATGGTGATTACCAAGTGTGTTAACGCCTCTTGCGTTTTCCCATTCACGGGGATAAACAATATTCCAACATACCTGTCTCAAATAATCAGCTAATACAAATTTGAAACGTCACAATAATACCAACCTGCAACAGCAGTTTGAAAACCAGCGTTGTAATCAAGCGCAACTTCTGACTGCTCGTATTTGTTCCTGCGATCCAAGTAATTGCCACGCAAATCGGGGCCTCCTACCAATGCTCCGTACAAGATGAAAGGGTTTGGGCGGCTGGTACTGAACCCGCTACCATGGTTGCATATTGCAGGTGGTCGTGGGCAGGAACTGGAAAGTGGAACGACGTTATATGGGCGATAATAGGGAAATGAACATATGGTGGAACATATGGGTTAGGATCGAATATTCATGTTTATCACCGTGAAAGGAAAGTGGCAACGGGCGTTATCACATTGGTAATATTGCATTATGCTGTGCTGCATTAAGACGTTACTTCAATTTGGTAGAATCGATCCAGTAAGTTCAGGCAATTTCCGTTAAGTGCCTTGCCCAAGGACATAGCCTAACTGACTAGATAACGACCAGTTTAGAACCTGTAACTTTCGACTGAAAGGCAACGCACTAACCCACCTAATCGACTAATCGGTAGGAAAATATACGTCCGAAAAGCTTCGTGGGTAAGTGGCTTGCCTTTCAGCCGAATGGTTGTAGGGTAGCGTTAAAACTTGTGGCTAGACCGTTTTGCTCTTGGTTAAGGCACTTGGCGTACATCGCCTGAACTAGGTGGATTAATGGGTTGTACTAAAACTGCAAGATCGTTTCAAATAATAAAAAAAAAACGCTAAATAAGTGGACGACGGCCCAAAACACTGCGAGGAGTATACAGAATAGGAGAATAGGATATTCATGTTTATCACCGTGAATGGGAAAACTAAGGGGGTTAACACACGGGCAATCGTCAAATCACATCGCGGCCACCGTCAAGTTACCGGAGCTATACCAGTGTGTTGCGTATGATTCACATGTTTCTTCAATATAGTAGAACCCATTAATCCACTGGATCCAGGCAATGTCCGTAAAGTGCCTTGCCCAAGGACACAATCGAGCTAGCGATCAGTTGTACCTGTAACCCTTCAGCTGAAAACAGACCAATCTGTCGAACTGATAACAACCTCAGCCAGTCATGACAATCTTTACTTACCTTCCTCTATGATGAGGTTTTCTTGGATAGTTCCTGCCAAACCCGACAACGTAGCTCCTACCAGCATCTCCGAGTAGCAGATGGATCTGGCGTCTTCCCCAATGTTCGTATAGATTGCTTTGTGGCAGTGGAGGCTGCAGTTGGCTCGCCATGATCGCTATCATCGCAGCATTCGCTGAAAAAGGTTTTTTTTACCGCGCTACTTTTCGAATCCTTATGGGCTCGTCCGAAAGACTGTTTTTTAGGGTTGAAGTTGGTATATGTATCGGTCGTGTTAACCATTCAGCCACGCGACCGCACAAAAAGAAATTTGTTTGTAATGCTCCATAGCCGAGTTTATGTTTTTGCAGATGATGGGTGTCAGAAGCATAGTGATATGTATGTTTCGTGTAGCTCAATGTGTGCTCGTGTTTTGATGAGCTAAAGTGATATGAAGGGGTTGTGGTAACCCTCTGCTGAGTATATCTTAGTGTGTAAGTGCTTCGCCTATCAGTCGAAGTGTTGCAGGTTAAAAACTGGTCACTAGCTGGTCGGTGGACGTAGCCTGAACCCAGTGGACTGATGAGTTCTCCTAAATTATAGAAACGTGACAATCATACACTACACACTGCAATAGCTCTGGTAACCAAACGTCCCACAAAAGTTATTCTGACGATAGTCTATGTTATAATGCCGCTTACATATTCGTGATCTGAAGATTGCCGTGCAATACCGCTTTTTATATTTGCAAGGTAATCTGGCGGTTTCCCATATAATAACTTCCCCACGTTTTCCCATTCACGGGTATAAAACTTGAATATCCATCCTATATCCAACCAAACCTACCAGCATATCGGTTCGGAGCCCATTTCCTGAGCCACATTATCCCCTGAGGTGTTGAACGAACTTCATTCATTACTTTGTTCATGAAGTCAGCCACTCTATCCCTGTAGATCGCTTCCCCTGTTAAGTTGGCCATTAACACCTGGAACACAGCGGATATTATTCAAGGTTTTAATTGTAATGATTTTGATTAGCTGCCGCAATTTGTTTTACTTAATATGCGGTTTAACGGCCACTACCATACTTTTCTTTATTATATCGTGTATTCACTGACGTGTTTTAACTACTGTAGTTTTGTGTTTTATCCTGCCTTCTTAGCTTTAAATAACTGTGCCATTCTTCCCTAACGTCATAAAACGCGAAACATAAAAACTTAACGGATTTGTGACATTAACCAATGCTATTTGCTATGCTGATTGATTAGGACAGGATAAAATATTCATGTTATCCCCGTAAGTGGAAAAACCAAGGGGGTTAACACACGGCAATCGTCAGATCACCTCGCACCCACCGTCGGGTTACCGGAGCTATTGCAGTGTGTTGTGTATGATTTACACATTCCTTCAATTTAGTAGAAACCATTTATGCGATGGGTTCAGGCAATGTTCGTTAATTGCCTTAATCAAGGACACAATCGTTTAGCTTGCGACTAGTTTTGAACCTTGAATCCTTCGCCTAAAAAGCGACGCACTAACCCATTGGACTCATCTGTCGGACGAATTCCAAACATACCTGCACTGCTATCATTTTTCTATCCCACGATAATTCGGTCTCCACCAAATAAGGACCTGCTGCCTGGTGATACTGCCGGGTTGCGTCGGCAAGGTAGCCGCGTTCTCCTGTTGCTTTGTAAAGCCACGCTGCTGCCCATATACGTTCGTCTTCATCAGAATACGACTTGTAGAATTTCTTCGCTTGCGGCACCGAAACGTGGTAAAGAGCTCTGTGAATTGGACAAGAGTAGACTAGGATATTCATGTTTATTTCCGTGAATGGAAAATCGCAATGTGCGTTAACACACGGGCAATCGTCAGATCACCTCTCGTCCATCGTGGGTTTACCCGCGATGTTGCAGTGCGTTGTATAAGCTCATGAGTTTTTTAGCTGAAGAATTGCAGGTACGAAACTGGTCGCTAGCTAGTCGCCATATCTTATACTAAGTCATAAGATGTCTACCCACCTGTTTTGGTTCGCAAAGTTGTAGAGCGTTCGAGCGTGGGCGAGAGCGTTGTCCGCCAGTGCTCTGTGCGTTCTCCTGAGGAACATCGACGCAGCCGCCAGCGCCGCTGCGGTTTCGGCGGCGACGTCACTTCCTGGTTTCGCTTCAGTGATTTTATATACCGGTCTTGGTCCCCGTATTTCTTCCGGTCGACCCCAGGACCGATGGCTCCGTCCGTTGCCGACCTGGGCGAATTGTAGCGGCTTAAGAGTCAAGTCCGACCGATTAGCTTGGTGGGTTAGTGCGTTGCCTCTCAGTCGGAAGGGTTGCACTTTGAAACTGGTCGGTTGTGGTCTTGGACAAGACACGCACATTGCCTGAATCCAGTGGAATAAAGGGATTGCAGTGTGTTGTGTATAATTCACACGTTCCTTTAATTTATTAGAACCCATTTATCTGCTGGGTTCATGCAATGTCCGTTAAGTGCCTTGCCCAAGGACACAACCGACTCGCTAGACCAGTTTCGTTGTTGCAACTTTCCGGCTGAAAGACGACGCACTAAACCACAAGACTAACCCGTCGTACAAAAGGTAATCTATCAATCACCGGTTTAATAACTTCCTTGCGTTTTCCATTTTACGGGGATAAACATAAATATCCTAGCTTAACTTAAATGTTTGGACAAACTGTGTGTTAATAGGTTAAGCTACAGTCATTTGTTTGGATAAGCTGAGTTAATCCCGTAGGAAATTTCCCGACCACCTGTTTATACACCCACAGCTTTGGATTATACAAAACCACGAGAAATTTCGCAATACATAAAATCTTCAATCTCTAAAAGAAAACTTGAAAAACAAGTATATAATTGTATAAATCGACCCAAATTTGAAAAACAAACAGATAAAATGCTATTTCCAATGTTGATTATTTATTGACAAATGCAGTCAAAAGAATGATTTTTTTGAATTGGTAACAGGCAAGTATAGAATAAGATCATGTTTTACCCCCACGATTGGGAAAAATCATGTGACATTATCACACTGGCAAGCTACAAATTTCCCTATACCTACCAACGGAAGCTATTACAACTTTAATTCGTTCCTTCAATTTAGTTAAACAATGTAATCCACTGGTTTATGTGATGTCCGCTAAATCCCTTGCCCAACGACACAAATTCCCAATCAACCGCTAGTTTTGATCACACAACCTTTAGGTTCCAACAGACGCAATTTCTAAGAGCTAATAAAATATACAAATACAAACTTACCATGACTACCAGTTCTTTTGGTGCAGTATGTGCTGCAATAAGATAAGATGTGGCCCATTTGACAGAGCCAAGAAAGCGAGGCAATGTACCAGAGTCGAGATACGCTTGTCTGTACTTGACTCCTCCCCACGATAAGAAGCTGACAGCTGATGCCAAGGGAAAGGTGAACTTGATATGATCACCAGCTGGAGGAGTAATCGTTGTAATAAAACTTTGTTGCTAGTATTTTATTAAGTTGTAGTCGGTATTTAATTTTAGTAAGTTGTAGCTAGTATTTCATTCTAATAAGTTGTAGTCACTATATTTTTGTAGTAAGTTTTAAAAAGTATTTCATTTTCTATTAAGTTGTAGTCACTATTTTTTTGTAGTAAGTTGTAACCAGTATTTCAGTCTAATAAGTTGTAGTCAGTATCTTATTTAGTTGAACATTTCGTATTACTCACGGCCAGCCATTTTGTTTTTAAAGTTAAATTACTTACTGTGGCTGTGGCTGACACAACCAACTAGCTATCAGCTAGTTTCAATCCAACGACCTTTCGGTTAAATTGAACTAACTGGCCTGGCTAAGCAACGTGTGAATTAGGAAAGCTGTGAATAGATTTATTTGTGCAAACATATTCCACCCACCGTCAAACCACCCTTTACTCAGGTCGACCCCAATAGAACAACCGTCTTTTAAAGTTGAGTCGCCGCGCCATAAGATTCTGTTGTATCGAGGAGAGAGCGCTCCTGTTCGTTGGGCGTTGTAGAACAAGATGGACTTGTGGAGAACTTCGTTGTAGTCGTATGTTGTGTTATCTGGATAGAATAATTATGTTTATTCTTAACGAGAAAAAGCAAGAGGGGTTAACTGACAGGCAATCGTCAGATTTACCTTGCTCCTTTACCGGCATGTTATGTCCACCATGTTAGAGCCGACAGTGTGTTAGTGTTTTTGCAGTGTGTTATGTATGATTGGGTCATAACTTCAATTCGGTAGACCCCTTTAATTCACTGGTTTCAGGTAATGTCTGTTAAGTGCCTTTTCTTGTTTTTTTGTTTACTTAAAATTTTAACATTTTGGTTTTCAAACGAAAATCACTAGAGCTGGGCGTAATTGATCAAAGTTGTATTACGGAATTACGCCAGCTCAGTTACGTAATTCCGTAATTTTCGTAATTTTTATGACGTCATCGTTATTTTAAAAACAGCCAAAAATCATCGTGTTTTTGGATGTATTTTGATGGTAGACAATTAAAGTTTAAACTAAACGGTTCGTTCGTCCTGCGTTGAAACAAATTCACAAGTAAACAAACCGCAGATCGTGGCGGCGTTGCCCTTTGTCTTATCGCGCTGATTACAGATAAGGAAATTGGCGCGAATCCAAGATCACGTGTATTTAACGCGATTTTGATTATTCTTACCGGGCGTTCTATGTATTTAACGCGATTTTGATTATTCTTACCGGGGGAACTATTTTAATCGAACTAGATCTGTGCAAATACTTATAACGGTTAACAGATCAAGGAAAAATCGGTTTATTTTTTTTTAGCCAAGATTTTTATCCAAGTGTTCTCTCTCGCTAGTACTTAATAATGGCAAGATACTGGGAAAAAAAACGCGCTCGGGAGTGCGTCAGCGGTCCGGTATTAAATCTAGGTCAACGTGACCCTAGGTCAAACCGCCGATCAAAGCAATAAACACTGTGACGAGCAACGGTTAGCAACACGACAAGTTTCAGTTAGCAACGCGAAAAGATACGGTTAGCAATCGTTAGCAACTCGATACAAACTCGGGGCCTCTACCTTTACTCGCCCCATCACTAATAGTAGGCCCACTGAAAGTCAACCGCGCGGTCGTTAAAAAAAACACCCTATACCGTGTATTGTTATCATGCGATGTTGTAGGCGTTAAAAACGAACACAGTCGGTTAACCATTTATTGATTTCATTGACGGTTAACTGTGACGCCCACGTCGATTAACCGGTTAACACTTAACTTCGCACAGCCCTAACTCGAATAAAAATAAACGAACAATTTTTTTTGCCAAGATTTAAACAAGGAATTGCATAGACAGTATATTTACAACGATCATCAATTCCCGTTTGAATAATTACGGACAGATGCGTAATTACGTAATTTTGATTTGACTTACGTAACGTAATTCCGACGTCCGTAATTACGTAACTGAACGTAATTTCGTAATTACGCCCAGCTCTAAAAATCACAATAAAATGAAAAGTAACCAATCACAATTTTCGTAAACAAAGCCAGTAAACTTGTCAAGTGTTAAATTTTAAAAAAATACATAACAAAACTTCATTACTGAATGAAAAGTATCCAATCAGAAATTTCGTAAACAGAGCAATTTATCATATGTTTAAAATTCATTAAAAAACAAAGCAAAACGTCATATCCACCTTTTGAAGCTTTCCATGATGGTCTGGTCTGTCTTGCATTGCGTACAACTCTGCCTGTTGGCGCATTTGGCCGACATCGTTCTGCGTTTGTGACCGGTCTGGCAGTTGTTCGGACGACTGGTGTTCTTGGGCGCGGTCGGGTCACTGGGCGTGGTCGGACAGGCCGAGGACTCACTGATGATTTATAAATTGTTATGATACAAATAAAAACTTAGTTATATACAAATAAAAAACTTAGTTTAATCCTCTGTTTTAGGCGGTGCCGACTAAGTATCTTGCCCTTGGACAAAACCACTAGCGAGTGTTCAGTTTTGATCTAACATTCTAACAACCCTTTGGCTGAAAGGCTATGTATTAACCCAACAAGATATTAGGCAGGAAAAACTTGGGTATTTTTTACCAATGAAAAACCTGAAAGCATTGACGGCAATTATCTTTTTTATTGAAATCCTAAATCCACATGGTTACAAATGAATAAAAAGGTTAAGGGGAGGATAAGAAAAAGAAGAAATCTTCTTTTGTAAAGACGGAACACAAGGTTAGGAGTGTGATGAAATCTTGTAAGAAATATTTTAAACAACAAACAGACAAACAACAAACCTGGTGTTTCTCCCTCTCCCTCCTCCTCCTCCTCCTCCTCTTCCTCCTCCTCCTCCTCCACTAGAGTGGGCAAACTGCTTCCACTACTTCCCACCCCAGTCGCACCAGCGTTCCCACTAAACAACTGGACAACATTTCCACTTGAAAATTCCGAGGAACAAAGATAAAGACGACCTGCAGGGATTTAGAAGGTAAATGGCTGTATGAACGAGAAAATAAGATGTATAGATGAATGATAGTTTACATGGGACATTTACCCATTGATATAGATTATTATTATACTTGTTTTCATTTTTTGCTTGGACTATATAAAAACTCATACATTAAAAAAATAGGAAAAAAATTGGCGTACTAATGTTTATCATAGTTTTGGGAAAATGACGGGATTTATAATATGTTTATTTGCTGAATTACCTTGTATCCACAGTTTGATTTGATGGTTGTGCAAACCCATAAATGGAGGATAAAAATAAAATTTTATCTGGAACAATAGCTTAGAGGGTTTACCTTTCAGTCGAAGGGTTTTAGGATCAAAACTAGTTGCGACTAAAAGTGAAATGACATCTCAATCATACACAACATTCTGCAACAGCTCTGGTAACTCAACATTGGGCGCGAGGTCATCTGACGATTGCCTGTGTCTTAACGCCCCTTGTGTTTTTCCATTCATCAGAATAAAAAAAAACATAAATAACCTATCATCCACATGCACAGCTGCGAAATAACAAACTCACCTGACGGAAAGGTCTCTCCCTCTTCATGTAGTCCAGCTATGAAGTTCATCTGCATCCTTCCAGGATAGAGGACACGATTCCATACCAAGGCAGTGAGCTTCCACACATACCCGCTGCGCAAACTACCCGCAACTTGAGCGTTCCAAACCTGAAAAAATTTCAGAAAAGGATAGGATTTATGTTTATTCATTTGAATGAGGAAAAGCAGGGATGTTAACACATGGAGAATCATCTGATCACGTCACGCCCATCGTCGGGTTAAAGTAGCTATTACAATGTGTTGTGTATGATACGGATTACTGACATTCCTTCAATTTGGTAGAACCCATCATTTCACTAAGTGCAGAAACTGCAGGCAATGTCCAATCACTGCATTGCCAAAGGACACAATCGCCTATAACACTCCTTGTAATTTTCCATTTATAGGGACAAAAACAAAAATATATATCCTTGGATTTTACAGCCAGGAGGTTATTAAATCAAAACAAATGGTTTGCGTGTCGCTGATGTAAGTGGATTGTCACTTTATTGCTACTAGTTTAATATTGGGTCTGTTTTTATTGGCATATATAAAACACTAAAACTGTAATAGTTCCAGTATTAGGACTGTGGGGTAAATCCGACAGCCCAGGTTCAAATCCTTCGTGTTTTTTATCACCATTAACACCCATGTGTACCTTATCCTATCTTATGACTGTTCTAATATTGAATCATGGCTAACACATCAAATCAATCACCTGTAAGCTTTTTACTCTTTGTTGAAATACAACGACAAGAATCCAGTCTGACACAGCCGCGGTTACATCATACGTGAGCTTGCCACTGAAGTAGCTGGTGGAGTTGTCCACCCAACCTGTGGCTTCAGTTGTGTAGGCATCCACGATTTGAACTATTTAAAAATATGTTTATTAATTTTAAGCTACAAATTCATTAAAATTTGTTTTTATAGCTAGTCATCTACACATTGTTTTAACTGTTAACATCTTAACATCTTTTTATATTGTTTTAACTGATGCCATCTTTTGTACATTTTTTTATTAATTGTTTTTAAATTGCGTAACAAATAAGCAGTTGAAACATCTTCAAAATGCATATTTATATTAATATATTGACATCTTTAAAAAAGTATCATTTAACAAATGTCCAGGAATAAAGCCTGTAGCTATTAAATTGGTTGGAAATTTATGTAACGATTTTTATAAAAATAAGAAGGCATGTGGTAAAGTCTAAAACTTGTTTGTGCATTTAGATAAACAGCTCATGTACCCTTACAGTTTTCTTGATGGTAAATGGTACATTGAATAAATTAGGTTGTGTTAATGTTTTGTTGTTAATGAATGATTTTTAAATCAATAATAGGATAGGATATTCATGTTTATTTCAGTAAATGGGAAAATCATGGGGTTAACACATGGGCAATTCTCAGATCACCTCGCGCCCAACGTTGGGTTACCGGAGCTATTGCAGTGTGTTATGTATGATTATAATATTTCTTTAAATAGGTAGAACCCATCAATCCACTTGGTTCAGACAATGTCCAAGTGCCTTGGCCAAGGACACAACCGATTAACTTGTGACCAGTTTCGCACCTGTAACCCTTCGGCTAAAAGGCGTCGCACTAAACCACCAGTCTAACAGGTGAGATGAATACTAACCTCTGCAAGATTTCCCAGGAAATCGAACAGTCTGAGATGGATTAAGAGTTGTTGTTGCTTGGGTTATTATATTTGCTGTGGTTTCAGTTTCAACATTTTGAGTCGTCGACACAGCTTGAGATGTAGTAACGGTAGTCGGTTCGATTGAAGTGGTAGGTTGGGGGGATGGGGGTGCGATACTGCGGGGGGTCGTAGGAGCCTCTGTCGTTGTGGTGGCTTGTGTTGTGGTGGTGGGTGGTTCGACTGTAGTTGTGGAGGGTGGTGCAGGAGTTGTATATGGTGGCAGCGATTCAAAGTCAGTCATATGGGGAGGGCTATGACATGTTGCGTCAATTACTCGACCATTGTAGAAACCAACATATCCTGCATATTATATTGGGGTAAACACTTAGGGTACTATACTAACCAATAAAACAACCTGAAAACATGGTAAGTAATATTACAAATATTGTTTTTAAATATGTTTTATTTCATTAAAGAACGGTCACTATATACGTTAAAATAGGAGGCAGTAATAAGAAAGCCAACTAAAATGCACCTTTCAATTTAGTTTCAGATTATCGTAGCAATTTAAAATACAGTATTAAATAACCTTAACCTTATACCTCTTTGTGGCTTTGGTCCTTCAACACCTTGTATTACGACTAGCGATCTGTAGTGTGAGTTTTCGTAGCCAAGATTATTGTTGATGGGTAAGTTGTTGATGGTGAAAGCATTGTGGCTCGGAGACACGCTTGTCGCTTGCGCGGACCAACTTGTGAGGAAGGCGTTCTGTTTGATGCATTAAAATTCGTTTTAGTTTTTTTAATAAAAAATAGTATGCCAGTCCTAATTGTATAGATTCTATAGAACATATACAGCAGTTTTCCCTTTTTTCTACAAAAAAATGTTTAGATCCCTAATTCGGGAAAGCCCCTCGACAAAAAGTATTTCCGATTAAAATTTACGTGACTGAGTTTACTTACGCTTCCAAGGGGTCGATCAAATGCGATAAGAACGGCCCAGCCGTCCGTAATATTGGAGGGGATGTACGGAAACTCGACCAAACTCGCAAACCCAGTGTTCCATTCTTCAACGATCGTCACTCTGCCGTCTTCTATATCAGGTCTCCGACATTCAAGAGCTAAATCAAGCAAATATGTGATTTTTTGTTTCTTTTATTCAATACAATAGGATATTCATGTTTATCCCTGTGAATGCAAAGGGCAGATCACATCGCGCCCGCCGTTGGGTACCAGAGCTATGGCATTGTGTTTTTTAAGATTCACACGTTTTTTGAATTAGTAGAACCTATTAATCTACTTGGTTCAGGCAATGTCCGTTTAATGCCTTGCCTAAGAACACCATCGACTAGCTAGCAACTAGCTTTGAGCCGGAAACGTATATCGTATTCCAGTCATACTACCCATAAACAATAATATTAAAGGCATGTCAACGAAAAACGAGGAACACTAAAATAAAATGGATTGACTAGAATATGAACACTTTAGAAGTTATTAAAATGAACTAAATGCGAAATTGCCCTGCAATTAATTGAAAAAATACATTTTTCTGCGTCAAGGTCTAAATTGCCTTTAAGCTTATTACTTTGATTGTGTTCCACGTTCTTATTATCCTATTCTTTTGATTCGAAATTATATATGATTGGTATCTAATTGATTGTGATAATGCCCTAATAGGTAAAATTATTATAAAAATACGTGGCTCAGTGTCATTTTACATAGTTTTAATTTATTATGGTTTCGAACTCAAGATTCTTGCGTTGACCACTGGAAACATGACTTTGTATTTAAGTTTTCGCGCTAACCGGTTAATGTTTCTTGTTTTTACATGGCTATAATTTTGTACCACTACATCAATGTAAGGAAATGTGCCCCATATTTGGGTTTTTATTTGAAGTTAACTATGATCACACGTTCCTTCAATTTAGTAGAACCCATTAATCCACTGGGTTCAGGCAATGTCCGCCGGGTCCATACACACGCTTATCAGTTAGTTAATGAATTTACGCCGGTGTGATAGCTTATGTGAAACAAACGAACAATGCGCCGATTCGCAAGTGCGCCCATATGATACTATATGGGATGAAATTTGATCAAAAATACTGTTTTCTATCAAATCGGTCAAGTACTTACGTTCACAAGTCGGGTTCGTGCCAGTCCATCTGCATAATCCCCCGAAGCAGTTACAAACTCTCGTCACTTGCGCCCGGGTGAACCCTCCAAGGCATCGAACTCGGCACCTTGAGCCTCCGCGGTTCCCTCTCGAACAGCTGGCTATCGCACCGTTACGAGGTGGGGCCAGTAAGCCACACGTACCTGGAGATCAACACAGCGCTATTGATAACGCTGCCATTTCATATACAAATTTCAACACATAAACGGCATGGGATTGAAACTTAGCTCGATATAAAATCAATTTAAATTTTCGGACAGTCATGTGGCCGATTGTTTATTGCCGCTAATTTAAAAAGTAAATTTTAAACAAAACCGATCTGGGTAATGAATCTGTTATGGGTTTGAAACTTAGCCAAGTAAAAATCAACCTACATTTTACGGCTTGTGGCCGAATGGTTAACGTGACCGATCCAAAACCAAATTTCGGAATAAAAACGGTCTTAATGGCGAGCCTATTATGAATTCGAAACTTGGCAGCGTACGAAATATTGCAGATCATGCTTTTTATCAATTGTTTATATATTACTTAGAATACGCATTAAAAGTACAATCGAAAACAATACGGGATAAAATATAATTTAAATTGGCAAAACAAATCTTAAACAAAAAGCGGAAAGAGGTAAAAACGACTCTATGGAAGTGCTAGTCAAATACACTCTCCGGTACACAATTCCTTGAGTTAATTTAGATGAGAAACAAAACAGGCTCAAAGAATATGGCGCGTGTAAGCTAGATAATGGATCAACTTATCAATACTGGCAATGGTTAACGATTAGGTAATACTATCCGCGTTACGGCGATAAAAAATGACGCTTTGGACCAATTTGCCGTTTGTGTACTTCGCACATAGACAATTTCTCCGTGCTTGATGAGGTATTCAAGACAGAACTCAAATTAGAAATCCGAATTTCACTTTTGGTCATTTATATTCAGTTTCGAATTTTTAACATGATTTTAACATTGCAGGGAAAGGCTATTTCAATATTGCGTCTCTTGCACCGAAAATTACTACACGTCTATACCCTCTCTTTGCCTAAAAAATAACCCTCTTTCTTACCTGATGCTTCCGCTTGCTTTTTGTACAATAAACAACTTACCAAAAACAAAACAAAATACAAAAATCTTAACTCCATGACGGCAAGTCCTATAATCCCGAAGCTAACCTACGAATTAGACCCGATCACTCGTAGATGGTTATAACAACACGTCGATTATCGCTCGAGGCATAGATCATGATGCAACTTCGGGATTTCACTACAATTCTGTGGTTTGTTTTCGGGAAACGATAATTCGTGTTTGATTACGATTGGTTTATTGATTTCATTCTTACGGAGTAGGAATTTTTTCAGTGGTCGACATTCATAAAATGGTTATACCAATGCCTGGATGCACAGGTAACTTTAATTCAAAATGTTACAATGTCGTACCTGCGTGCGTCTAATTTTTTCGTTAATATGTTATTTTTGACCAATGTTGATAATTTGACCAATGTTGATAATAATTTTCTATCGCTGTTGTTCCCTTCTGACAAAATCGTTAACGTTACTTTTTAATAACTATTAATGTAGGATAAGTTGAGAGGGTTTTTACACTGCTTACCAATAAAGCATTTAACAAATAACTATATGTTATCAGATCCTCGTCTAAAATGTGCAAGAGCTGGAATATTTTGTTTACTCGCGTTTTACACTCTTTAAATTACTTAATATTTAAATACTGCATCAGAACACCATGCATGGATTTGTAAGAGCGTCTTAGATGAGCGCTTCGCCATTATAACATTTAATTTTCACGCAATATAACATGTATTGGATTTATATGATGGTTGGTCAGAATGCGGGTGCGACATTAACAAAAAAAATGATTTAAAAACCGAACACGACAAAAAGAGTTAAAGTTTAAACAGATAACTTGGTAAGTATGGTTGTGATCAGGCTCTATAGTGGTGATCAGGCTTTGTAGCAGGCACTCGACCAACAAGGGCTGTTACATTTTTTTACCATTTAAAATTAAAGTTTCGACCTTTAGCACTAAACCATCCAAATTGTTACTAAGCAAAACACTCACATATACATCATGCATAAGGGGGCACCACACGTCAGCTTCGGCCGGCATAGAGATCAATATTGGTTATACGCGTACGGACGTGTGGCCAAATGGTTAACGCGACCGATACATATACCGACCACTATACAAAAACGGTCCAAGTGACGAGCCCATCATGGGTTCGAAACTTGGCTCGGCCAAAAAAAAATATATATTGGTTATACGCATCTATACGGTGAAAGCCGGTCGGATAGCTTCGCTTTCCAACCGAAGTGCAGCGATGCCACGGGTCGCCATTTTAAATACCCAGGGCAGTTGTAACTTCCCGACAAGGTGCTGGCTCCTAACACCTGTCTTAATGAGAGGTTGCAGTATGCTTATAGACGGCGTCCTTTATTCAGAGTTTGAAATAACGCGTCATTGTCCAAAACTGGTGAATTTATTCGAATTTGAATGATGGCGGAACGAAAGGTCTTGAAATGACGATTTTCTAAGGAAAAATATATGTACAATTTAATTATATATCACAAAAATTACTAGTTTGAGAAATAAAACCAATATTTACCAAATTGTGGCTGAACAGGAGCCAAAGCACGTCATACACATCTTCTTTATAACCGTTAATTCCAAAACATACTACCAAAAGACCGATTACCTCACGATAATGCTCATGCGGTAAAAAACGAGCGTTTTATAGTTCGGTGAAATTGCGGGGAAAAAGGGAATACAATACCGATCTTATTCCCTAGTGACATCGATATAATATAAACAATAATTGCGACGATAAATCTTACAGCAGTCTTGTGACGAATGGAGTCGGCTGCCTCAAGCCCCATTTTATAAAGACTCGATTTAACTTGAGACAGAACGTTACAATAACTTGACTTGATTTAGAATGCCAAAAAATGACTTGACTTAATTATGTGTGAAAAAAGACTCGACTTTATTATACATAAGAAATATCTTTTGATGAGTTTAGCGCATTGTGCTGTTTAATTATACCCGCGGATTTCTGGTAGTAATTACAATTTTGCGTAGATTTTAATTTGTAGTATTCATTTAGTAAAGTACTAGTGTGTTTTAAAGCATTCTATGTTTTTAACCAAGCTCGTGGAGTGCTAGTAGTTATAAAGTTAGCGTGAACGTTGGAATTCAAGCCGATTGTCGATTCTTAGGTGCGTTTAACTATGGGTTAACAGAATTTAGCAAAATTGTTGTGGGATACCATGGTATTGCAAACTATTCATCTTAATCTTAGGGTGATGTGTGTTTAAAAAGGTTGGGAACCACAGGGTTTTTGTGTCGTCCTATAGTCGATAGTCGGCTTCGTCTCTTTCCACGAAAAAAATGAACATCGCGCCTGAACCCAATTGAATTTTTGGGTTGTGCTTAATCTGTAGCAATGTCCCAATCATATACAACGTACTGCAATTGCTTCTATAAACCGTTAAGGGCGTGAGGAAATGCGACTGATATCGACTCTTTCGTACGTGTGCGCTCTTCTGACTACTGCCCGTGTGATATTTACCGAGAAAAAGAGAAAATTACGTTAAGCATATAATTACGTTAAGCATATATAATAACGAACAAAACAACTATTTACAATAAAGTATATGCATGATTAAAGGCTTGGCATTTATATTTTAACGTTTGCATGGTAAAACACATTGACAAAAACGATATACATTAATGCAACTGTTCGTTAACATGGAAAATAGTAATGTTGTTCTACGTTTAGTTAAAAACATGCAACAGGATTTTCTATAAAAAAAGAACTGTAAACAAAATTATAGTTGTTAAAACACGTCTATAATCCAATCAATTAATTAGTGTTGGTATAGCATTATAGCAAAACGTGGCCACGAAACGCAACGGATATAAAACAAAATAAGTTAAAAACTGCATTGGTTTAGTTTAGTTACGTTTTGCCCCAGTATTAATTAATTGCAAATAAAGCAAAAACACGGCACAGGAAAAACGGCAAAAAGAACAATCGTTAAAACACGAAAATTGGATATAACTAAATTAATATAGAGGACGCGAATAAACGTAGGGGGAAATAATACTGTTAAAACAAAACTTAATTAAACGATATAAAGCCCTTTCGATGCCATCGAAAGCATTTTACCAGGCATCGAAAGTGCTTTATATCGTTTAATTAAGTTTAATAAGCGTTCTTCATTTTAGTAGTGTGGCAGTAAACGCGATGGCTTGTTATGCACTTAAATATATGACCCACACGAGACATATATCGCCTAAGTTTTAGATAAAGTAATGTAAATGTGAAAATGCGAGAGCGTTTA
>CH002567.1:1756174-1769390 GCA_000149265.1 Ciona savignyi | reverse complement strand
GTGGAATTCATTTTGAACATTTTTTACCTTAGTTCGGTATGTTCCAGCCATGGAATTTTGTTTAAAGTTCGCCCGTGTAACCACGGTCAGACTTTCATCACATGTATAAATTTTAATGCATAAGTTACCACTGGAAGTGGGAAAAAACTTAGAAAATTTTTCAAAAATTTTGAACATTTTTTACCTTAGTTCGGTATGTTCCAGCCATGGAATTTTGTTTAAAGTTCGCCCGTGTAACCACGGTCAGACTTGCATCACATGTACAAATTTTAATGCATAAGTTACCACTGGAAGTGGGAAAAAACTTAGAAAATTTTTCAAAAATTTTGAAAATTTTTTACCTCAGTTCGGTATGTTCCAGCGATGGAATTTTGTTTAAAGTTCGCCCGTGTAACCACGGTCAGACTTGCATCACATGTACAAATTTTAATGCATAAGTTACCACTGGAAGTGGGAAAAAAACTTTGAAAATTTTTCAAAAATTTTGAAAATTTTTTACCTCAGTTCGGTATGTTCCAGCGATGGAATTTTGTTTAAAGTTCGCCCGTGTAACCACTTTCAGACTTGCATCACATGTACAAATTTTAATGCATAACTTACCACTGGAAGTGGGAAAAAACTTAGAAAATTTTTCAAAAATTTTGAAAATTTTTTACCGTTTGCGACATTTGTTATTCTTTACAAATCAGCGGGTCCCTTTATTTTGTACAGGTCCGCTTGGTCCGCTTGGTTCGCTAGGTCCGTTAGGTTCAGCGCTAGGTACGCTATAAGGTCCTGCGCTAGGTCCGCTAGGTCTTGCACTAGGTCCGCTGGGTCCAATGCCCTGCCCCAAACACTTATTTAAACCCCAGAACTAACCCTAACTCCAACCCCATGTTTAAAACGAACTCTAGCGGACCTAGCGCTGGACCTAGTGGACGCAGCGGACCTGTACAAAATAGAGGGACCGCAAGTCAGCTATATCAAGACGAGGGGTTATGGTACTCATGAACGTAAATAGCCTCTTTACATGGGCAAATTTTGCGAGTTAACTCGCATCGCTAATCCCGGTTAAATTTGACGCACGCATTGCGTCATCACGGTTCAGTGATTATGCGGGTTTCCAATCGGGTTTGCCTAACTCGCTCGTGCATGGTAGGTTAACTCGCATTCGTCATTTATTTGTATATTAGCATCTGCAGGTAGGTTGTTTAATGTTTCGTTTTGAGTTATGCTTGTGGGATGACTAAAGTGAAATTAATGTCATCATAACTATTATTTTTTCATTTTATACTTTATCTATAGTGTGTTAAACGTATGAATATTTATAGCCTAACCTATATAACATTTCCTTCATTTTTATAAACGAAATAACTGGAAACTTGTTCGTGCAACATTTTATTGAAATTGTACAAAGTTAGAAGATAAATAAACAAACAATGCGGGTTAAATACACTCCATGTAAATTGAACTGCTTAGCGCGTAAAGAGACGGAATACCCACGATGCGAACTAAAACAAGTTAACTCGCATCGAAAACACGATCATGTAAATAGGCTTAACGATGTGACGATTTTAAGTTAAAATTGTGTAATTAATTATTTTTCGATCACTGTCTTAAAATGTTGCGGCAATTTTAAGTTATATTTTGTGATAAATATATTTTCCATGTCTTATTATAACAGGCAACCGTTTAAATAAATAGTAAGACTTAATGCGATGTCCTGTAATAGCATTAACTAATTTTTTTAAACCATGCGGATGTGGTGCGATGTCCTGTAAATATACCAATAACTAATACAGGTTAAACCAACGCTCAAAGGTCAAGTGAATGCTAGAATATATGATGAGGGCATACATTAGTCGGGGGAAATTATGACCAATTATATTTTTTATTGTGTGACATTTAAGTTAACATTTAAAACCTGGTAACTAGCAGTAAAAAGGACGGGTGGGTTCACCAAAAACACTGTAAACTGAACTTAACATGCTGATTATGACTATATCTCTTATGTGTACATTTTGATGCGTGATTTTCTGTTTTGTTCAACTACCAGTTCAAGGTTTACAGATAACATTGTAAAAAATGTTTAAGACCAAGGTTATAAATAAACCTCTGCATTGCATATTGAATTACCAGCAAGACAGTAATTTTCATTGTCAACCTACGGCTTTGTCATAAATGCCTTATTGCTGTAAAAAGTCAATTTTGCAGACAATAGCGGTATAGGACTTTTGACGTCACACAATGCGTGTATTACCCGTGTTAAGTTGTGTGTTTACTTTTCTGGTATGTTACATCCTAATGGGAACGGTTTTGGATAAATTCGTGTTCGAGACCCTTTTACTGACACAGGATTGGATAGCGACCATGAAAGGAAATTATGACCCAAGATTGTTTCATTTTAATAGGAGCTCTATGAGGTAATAATCGACGTATGTACCGATTAACAGTCATTCCTTAAAATCCTAAGTTGCTTTGGTAAACTTTTTAATCCAGAATATCTTTATTGCTATTACAACTAACAAACAATAATTTAGTTGGTTTAGTTGAAATCATATTGCTTGACTGTGTAGTTCACTAACGCTATTTACAAAACAAAAGGTGACCACGAAGTTTTCAGAAATAGTTGTTATGAATTCTGACTAAATGGGACAGCACTAAAAGGAGGGAAAAGGGAAACTGCTGACTTGAACTATGGAAACTAATTTTAACCCTGCCCCAACCTTAATCGTATCCCAGAACTAACATTAACTTTAAACCCAGCATTTAAACTAACCTTATCGTAACTATTTTTTTTTATTTTAGTTAGCAGTTTGTATACTCCCCCCTTCCCTTCTTTTATATTTCCCTGATTGCAAAGCCATTGTGTTGGCTTATATCAGGACAACACAAAAAGAAGGGAAAGCGGGAAGGTGGGAAAGAGGGAAACTGCTTACTTAAATTATGGAAACTAATTTTAACCGTGCCATAAACAGTAATCTTAACCCTAGAACTAACCTTAACTCTAATTCCATGTTCAAACTAACTCTAGTGCCTTAATATTTATTTTAGTGAGCAGTTTTCTTCTTTCCCTCCTTCCCCCTTTCCCTGCTTTTAGTTTTCCCCGTGTTTCTATGTCTCGTAAGCACAAAGGAGTATAATAAGAGTGTAAGAGAGAGTGTCAACCACGTGTTTAACTACCCCTATGTATAAAACACAATATGTTCTATGCAAGCAGGATCGGAAAACCAAAGGGGTTAACACACGGGCAATCATTAGATCATCTCGCGCCCACCGTCGGGTTATCGTAGCTATATTGCAGTATGTTGTGTATGATACACACGTTTATTCAATTTAATAGAACCCATAAATCCGCTGAAGTGTTGCAGTCTGACTGTTGTTTCTTAAGTAATAAGTCCATTTTAATATGTGTTGTATTTTATAATGAAGACCATTTTATTTTTTAATATGTTGTAATTTATGATAAAGTCTATTTTTTGTATTGTACTTTATGATGAAGTCCATTTTATTTTGTATTGTACTTTATGATAAAGTCCATTCAATTCTTTGTTGTTCATTTATGACAAAGTCCATTTTATTTTGTTCAGGAAAATGTTTTATTTCAGTTTAACATTTTAGAATGTCTGCATGCAATCGAAAAGTTGTGAGACCGAAACTGGCCGCTAGCTAGACAGATATGTGCTTAAGAAGGTCAATTAGTAAAGACATCAGCTAAACCTAGTGGGTTAAAGGGTTAACTGAAGGATTGAAACAATATGTGCCCCTTTTTGTAAATATGGGTCATAATCAGGCATATTTTCAAATTCACTTAAGCGGCAAAAAATGCAGTTTATGATAAAGTCCATTTTATTCTGACACTACCATAGCTTCTCTGGCTAGTGGGTGGGCGGGAGCTAGGTGATCTGACGATTTTTCGTCTGATTATGCACTTACCTCTACCCTTATACGGGTATAAAACATAATATCATATTCTATATTATGTGATACCCAAATAAACTTATTTTTACAAAACATGGATAACAAGTTTAAGATAGTAACCCAAGAACTCCTTAGTTTTGCTTCATAAACAAACGTTGTATTAGGTATGAAATTTTTGATGTGGTAACCACGGGGACTGAACGTTCTCGCCCTATAACCTAAAAGTACACTATGTATGATATATACCTATAGTGGTTAGGTAATCATAAGGCACTCGAACGATTTCTTGCAGAAACTTTGAGTGTACAGTCAATAATCTTACAATAGTGGTGGTTAACACTTGGTTGACACTGTTTAGTTCTGCTTTTTTTATTTATTTTATAATTAATTAAATTTTTCATATTATTATCTTTATTAATGAAGTGTTTTTAAATGTAATATCCACAGCTTGGGGGACAAGTTGATTCTAATCCACGATACTCCGTTTGGTAACGTTCACAGCCCTACTTGTCCTGGTTGTCACGTGACATACGATAAATCTACGTCATCAATCGCCGACGCGGTTTTGTTTCACTGCGTCACTCGTCGCGATTCGTTGATCGGTATGCCGTCTCAAAGGAAGACAAACCAAAGGTTTTTGTGACGTCATCCATCATCGATATGACGTATGTCATCAATTTGACTGATGTCGTCACTTCCGGCAGGTGGATATGGTGGTGTGAGGAACCGCCGTGGAATACGAGACATGTCTTCGACAAAACGTTGGTGAACTTTCACCGAGTTTTTAACTGGACGATGACGTACAGGGTCGATAGTGACGTATATTCCTCTTATTCGGTCACAATCAAGCCTGATAAGCAGTGAGTACAGCAATATTTTTTATAACTTTGTCTTACCGGTCGTATTACAAAATACGAACTTGTTGAGTTGATTTTATGTTTTGTTTCCACGATGAAAACACAAAGCAGGATCTTTAATAATAATTCCGAAAATGGGGTCATTAAAAACGTTTAAAAACGATCAATTGTTTACTTTAGGTATATTTAGACGTGGCCGACAAACCTACATAAAAAATAAAAATAAATAAAATTTGGAAAAATAAGTGTTGATAAAAAAAATTTATTACACTATTTCAGTTGTTAAGTTTGTGTGTGTGTATTAGTGTTAAAATATTCATGTTTTATCTCAGTGAATGTGAAAAGGAACTGTTTTGAATAAGCAGTCACTTATAACTATAGAATTATTATGTACAGATATCGAAGGGCCATATCACTTTCTAAAACAGTGGTTCTTAAACTTGTTGGAGGTACCGAACCCCGCAAGTTTTATGCGGGCATTCACCGAACCCTTCGTTGAAATTCAAAATATATCTGCGTAATATATATGCGTGTATATCTGCAAAATATATCTGCGTGTGTATACTTATCCTAATCTTCGCTGAACCCCTGGGGTTCGATCAAACTCAGTTTTAAAACCACTGTTTTGAAATAACCAGTAATTATTGATTTTCATTTGTGTTCTAACGAATGATAGAGTAATTAATAGGCATTCTTTAAGTAGAAATTAACCGGGCTAAGCGACAGTCACTATAGCACCCCATGACTACAAATTACTTGCGGTTTCGGATTATTAGTGTGTGGCTAATTTGCCACTATTTACCAAAACAACGCTTAATTAGGGGAGAAACTAAAACGGAAGAAATAAAGAAGGAACACTGGTTTCATAAAGGTATTAAAAGTAATTCTAAAAACGACTTTAACAATATAAGCCCGAAAATTAATTCCAACTCTAGGGGATAGGATATTCAAGTTTATCCCCGTGAATGGGAAAACCAATGGGGCTAACACACAGGCAATCGCCACTAAAAATTTATCAACGAATTTGTACATCTCTATATTTTACTTTGTGGGCGCGTTTTAGAACCATGATGCCCACGTTCGTCAATATACCTGTTTTTGGTATATTGTTGAATCTTAATTAGTCGTGTTTTAGCCATGATCCTGTTTTTTTACCGGACCAAGTTCCAAACCGGCGACCCCCTTGTTAATAAGATCGTTTTTGTATTAATTTTTATGCACCTATAGATAAAGGGCAATAAATAGTTGCCCCGAGTTACTGCGCTTAACAGCAGATATTTCCGATATGTAATATTGCGTGGATAACCAGGATGCCATTATAAGCAACGTATTTGATACCACAATGATAAAAGCATTTTAATCAGCTCAAAGTGGACACCATATAGCTTATGGCTACGGTGACCAACAATTTTGTTCGGACTGCTTGCTTATTCGCAACGACCGGAGAGTTCGGATCGAAGCCAGTGGTTAACTATTAGTTGTGTTCTTTAGCACGGTACTCAGCAAACGTTTGGCTGGGCCCAATGATATAATAATTTAAAAATGCTATAGGAACCTCCTATAGTATTAAACATAATAAACACCTCCGACAACCCAATTATGGGCGTAAGGTAAAGGTTATTTGACCAACTGAATAGCCTAAGGTGTATTGTATGGCCTTTTAGTCGAATGGTTATTGGGTGAAAAAAACTGGTAAACAGCCATAGTCGCCCAGGTCCTTGATTAATGCACCTATCAGACATTACTGAATACATAGAAATAATGGGTTCTACTAAAACGTAAGGAACCTCTATCACATACAACACACTGCAGTAGCTCCAGTAACCCGACGGTGGACGTGTGGTAATATGAAAATTGCCTGAGTGATACCTCCCTTTGATATATACAAGCATATAAAAGCTTAAATATCCTAGTCCAGTGGTTCACAAACTTTTAGAGTTGGGACCCACTATTAATTACCGCAATTTATGGCGACCCACTCAACTTTATATATAGTTGTTGTTGGTTTCTAAGTTACGCTATCGTTGCAAAGGAACACACCTCTGGGATCACGCCACGATTCAAGATTGTGTGATGTCACAATTATGATAATTTCCCCTTGATTTTTGTATAGGAAATAGCCAGTATAGTTAATCAGAGCTTTCTATAACTTTTCACGACCCACCAAGATTCCTTTCGCGACCCACCGGTGGGTCGCGACCCATAGTTTGAGAAACGCTGTCCTAGCCTATATTTAATTTTTTACCGGTCTCAGTTTCGAATCCAGGATGTCCTCGTTACTAAGACCGTTTTTTTGTATGTAAGTGTATATGTTCGGTCGCGTAAAACATTCGGTCACACGACCGTACTATTCTAGCCTATATTATATTCTATTTTACGATATATATAGCCGTGATATATAGCCCCCTGGCGTTTTCCATTCATGTGACAAAAACATAGATAACTTCCTCTCAATTCAAACCCCTTTTCCACCCAAAGGAGTTTAAGCGAAGTGTTAGCAACGAAAACCTTGTTAGCTGCCTGGGTATCCTCCAATTGTGCTGTACCCGAACGAATTCATGCGATCCAAGAATTACAACGATTCATGAAAATCGACGTATTCGGGAAATGCGGTTCCAAACCGCTCTGCCGCCCCCCGTGTCAATATGACGTGTTGTCCAGGTTTGTGATGTCATGAATATATCTTGGTGTAGGTCATCGAATTGTTACAAATATATTTGTGGAATTAAAATTGAATATTTTTGTAATAAATCAAATGAATAAAATTCCAACCCACATTTCCATTCTCAGATATAAATTTTACTTCGCGTTCGAGAATTCAAGATGCAAAGACTACGTCACCGAGAAGTTCTGGGTGAATGGTTTGTTCAGTGGAGCGGTACCAGTGGTCATTGGACCGGAACGGGCGGATTACGAACTCGTGGCGCCCCCAAAATCATTTATCCACGTCGATGATTTTCAGTCGTTAGAGGCGCTGGCGAGCTACCTACTCGAACTTGACAACAACGACGAGCTGTATGGGGAATACCTGAAATGGAAGGTCGGGGAATTCCCAGGGTGGCAGCGGAAAATACCCACGTCACGGCCGTATGACGAAATAAAGGCGTTGGCAGACAGTAAAAAATGGGACGCACAAGGAGTTTGTGGCCTTTGCGAGAAACTAAAATCTAACCCGAAACCATCGGTCATTGATCGGTTGGACTTGTTTTGGTACGGTTCTGGGTATTTCCCGGATTCGAAACAGTTTTCAATTTGTTCTTCAAAGTCTGGGGTTAGCGGCTCCCCTAAGAAGTGGCTGCTGCACATGTTTTATTTATTGATATTGTTACTATTCGGTGTATATTTTATAATTAAACGAATGCGTTATAGGTGCATATATAGGTACACGGTATGCAAATGATTACGACTAAATATGCAGACCGATTACGACTAAAAAGCTTCAAGGTTGAATCACAGCTCTGCAACCATTTTTCACTCGAGGTACATTTAAAAACTTACTAAATTTGACGGCACATTTAAGTCAAAATTTTACAATGGGAGGTCTTTTGAGAAGATATATACATTTGGTATTATATTAAGTGTCTGATATCAGTATTATTAAAATTTTCAAAAACTAAAATCCTTTTTATTTGGTTAAAACTCCGTTTCAAAAATTATTATTTTCACACTTAGAATTGTTCTGCAAGACAGTAGTTGACATGGCATACCGGTTGCGGAGCATTGGGCAAGAGCACAGATAACCGTACGGTCACGTATTCCTGGATTCATTTTTTTTTCTTGTGATCGGCAGAAAACGCATGCTATTTTTGCTTCATTTTATTCTTTTTTTTATATATTCTGCGTAATTGTGACCGCAATATTTGCGGATGCGTTATTGGTATACGATATGAATTTCCAACTATAAAAAAAAATCCCAAAAATTTTGGTTGACATAATGTAGATTTGCAAAGATTGTTTTTTTAAATACCTAGGGGGGTTCCGTACAAACAAGATATAGAACAAAGTCCGTGTTCGGCATTTTCAGCTCCAATAATATAGGAAAACAGATTTCTTGTATAGATGAAAAGAGCTCGTGTAATTTTGAATTTTAAAGGAAGCCATTCCCTATAAGTCACACGCTGCGCATAAAATGGAAATAGCAAAACATTAACAAATACAATATTGGGCATAAACTGCAGGTCTTATACGCGAATCCTAGATTGTTACATGGTATCCGAACCCTATTTTAACGGCCAATCGTGATAGCTGTAGCAATTTCGTGTCTCTGTTGTGATTTCTCATTGTGTATAAATGCTGTTTACCACGATTTTAAGCGTGCTGTAAACAAGCTTTGGACCAAATTCATACAAGTCATAATGCTTTCTTCCACGTGATGTTTGATTGTATCGTGACGTTTAATGAGAACCTCTAATGCTTGGATAACAGAACGAAAAGAACCCACAGACCGTGCAGAGAATAAGACTTATTAATCTGACATCTCCTGGCAGGATTGCCAGAACTAGTTTAACTGTGTGTTACTGTATCTGCATTTTATCAAGAATAAAAGAACCTAGTTAAACTAATTCCGGAAAGGACATGGCAGCAGCGCCGCAAGTTCAGATTATTAACTTTTACGGTCTGTGCGTTCTGTTAGCCAAGCTTTTAACAATCTTTTTTGAAACATCACGAAACAATCACATATCACGTGAAAGAACGCATTGTGTGGCTCATGAGAATTTTTTCCAAAGTCTGTTTACGGGACGCTGAAAAACGTGGTAAACAGAATTTATACACAACAAAAAGTCACAACAGAGACACGAAATTGCTACAAGTTCAAATTTCATTCGGACAACAGTCAATGACGCACAAACAAACAAAGCAAATTATCAATCAGTCCTTTGCAGCCCAACCAACGAATACTCGCGGGTAGAATTGGCGTGAACATCTGCAAGTCTTTTAAAATGACACTCAAAATAATAGTGAAAACTGAAAATGACTGTGAAAACAAAAGAAGAAAAATGTATAAGTTTTACACTTTTAGGTGGGGTTCTCAAAAACCTGTAGTCAGCAGCTCCTAACGTTATGTTTAAAATGCTTGTATTTGATGTAAGCAGCACAAATATAGAACCCACTAAAACATACTACAGCAGGTCAAATAAAAGCAAAGAGGCGGGTAAAGTCCAACGGTTTTTAGGAATGATAAAGGCGACAGATAATTAGTAATTAACGCACGCACAGAAATCAAGCAAGATAAAACATTGTAGCATTAGTGATACTAGCAAATATTAAACACAAGGCAAAACAACAACATTAAAATTCAAAACATAACCATACTATTCATTATAATACCCAAAGTTAGGACTGTATTAAAACAACATGTCGATGTAAATGCCACTGGCGTCTTTCCGTTTAGAATCTTCTCGAAGCACGTTTTAATAATTTTAAACATGGACTTTAACCGAGCGTCAACAGAGTCCTGATTTGCTGCTGAAAGTCACGTGAGAGACAGTAATTTCCACCTGCAAGCTGCTAATCGTGTGGAACGACAAAAAAACGAAGTCAATTAACACAGAAGCAAACATAGACTGGGACAAAGTAACTATAGAGGTACGTCGTTTTGTAACTCAATGTATGAAATGTTAAGATAGTCAGGGAAAATACACAAAGTTAATAAAGTGGGCCATTATAACTGACAGAAAAGGCAACGTTTCAAATAGTTTCTTGAATTATTCGAAAAGTTCTATTTTGTACCTTGCGCTTTTATTTTTCTTGTCCACGTTTTAGTCGATTGGATATTAGTGTGTATTGTCGGGATTGTAAAATGCAGGGGGCGTTATCACAAGGGCAATCGTCAGATTAGCTTTTGCGCACGGTCGGCCGGCCGGACCTATTGCAATGATTACTATCTTTACGTTTTCACCGTTGTCGTTTACCTCATTTATCCACTGAGTATAGGCTATTCCCGCTGAATGAATGGTCTATAAACAGAACCAACCAACCAGTGGTATGTTTCAATAATTTAACCATTCGGCTTACGTGCCAGACGCACTAACCAAACGAACTAAAGACATAACAATAATCTTGTTACCCCGGCTTTATCACAGATGAACAAGTCACTTTTTCTGCTCGCCATTGTGCTCGTTATTATGTGTGGAAAATCAGAGGCATTGTTCCGACGACGTCGCCCCCAAATGCTTGAAGCTGAAGACTCCCATGCTGTTGCCAAGAAAAGGCTGATGAACAGAAGACAAGTAGGTGGTTTGTAAAGGGATGGGATATACCATGGGTAGGCACACTTTAAATCAGAGACCAAAATTATTTGAATTTAGACTGGCGGACCAAGTAATCGAGCCGCCACTCACACATAGCGAGCAACACACACATATAGCTCTGACGTCATAATTTATTCGTGACATCATTATTTAGTCTTGCAACATGTGCGATAACATCCGTCAGACCTAGACCTTACGCTTAACCATAGAGCCAACCTGCTGGATAAAACATTTTGTGCCTGATTTTGAATTCGTCCGACAGACTAGGCTTATGGGTTAGTGGACCACCTTTCAGCTGAAGGGTTGCAGATTCGAAACTGGTCGCTAGCTAGTCGATTGTATCCTTGGCACTTAACGGACATTGTCTGGGCCCAACAGGTTAAATGGTTTTACTAAATTGGAAGGAACGCAATGCAATAGCGCCGATAACCCGACGGTGGGCGCGAGGTGATCTGGCGATTGCCGGTGTGTTAACCCCCTTGGTTTACCCATTCACAGGAATAACCATAAATATCCTCCCACCCTTTTTCTAACTCCCATTTAATCCGCTAGATGATGCCAGAGAACGTCTTGATGGTCAAGAAAACCTTTTTTGATTTTTGAGCGATGGTCAGCTAAAAAGTTAATGCGACTATTTTATTTTACCCGGAATAAATAGTATGGAGTTACAATTTAAAATTTAAAATAAATTTGGATATTTTATGTGTTTTTTTAATTCTGTAAATAAATGTGTTGTTTTTTTTGTATTATATACGATTTTATGTAGTCCCAATAAAACGAGATTTGGTTTCGAAAAAATTGGACATTGTCCTAGCGCCTGGAAATTCCCGTCCCTGCACCGGCGAAATGCCAGCACCATTTGCGAACGAATATCTTGGAGGAATATTTCGCTGAATTTTAACCAAAAGGTTGTCGATTGGAAACTGGACGCTATAACTAGTCAGCTGTGTACTTGGAGAAGGAACTTATCGCCATCACCCAATACATTAATAAGATCTACTAAAACTTAAAGAACGTTTTAATCATATACAACATAAGGTATAAATAGCTCCAGTAACCCGACTGTGGGCACAAGCTAAGATCTAAGGGTTACTCCTATGAAGTAAATTGAACGGTTACCCACTTACGTTTCCCATTCAGGGGGATAAAACATGAATATAGATTCATAACTAATAACAAACAAGCGGCTAAATGGTTTGACTTAAAATAAAAAGGCAGCAATAATATTCTTGATCGATTTAATATATTTTAACGCCATAAAAATTTGAACAGAAGTTAAATAAAAAAATGCAGTAATATTTTAGGATCTCTATGTAAATACCTATCTCTCTGCTGGGTCTCTTTTAATCTCGACACAATTATAATAAAGGACGTATCAACTAAGGTGTGTTAAACACTACATGGCGTCAGAAGTGGGATTCGAACCCACGCCTCCGATTCAGGGACCCGAAAGTCGAAACAAACAGAATGTGTATATATGTAAATTAGAAGCATTTGCAACCTCTATATTTACGACAACGATGCATTTATTTAAATTTTGGTGGATATTGCGTAATTATTTACAGAGTGGGTATTTTTCCTGATGGGGGGGTTAATTTTTTTAAGGTTTTATTTCTCTCTAAGGCACAAACTTCCCTTTTTGTCTTCGTTTTTTGACTCCGAATAGAGAAAATTTCATGTTTCTTACGAAATTCTAAAAACCCAAGAATCGTTTTCAGACACGTGTAGCGTCATATGACAACTGCACGACTTAGATTTTGAATCTGCGTTAAATCCGCAACCAATTGTATTGGGAAATGCAGCCACGAATAAAAAAATATTCGATAAAAACCGTATTTGACGAAACCGTAATTTAATATAAAAAAACATTTTCCACGAGGCAATATAAGCGAAAACGACGGCGATGAAGATTTATTACAATCAGGTAGCTAGTTCTGAGAGCAAAATATATTTTAATTTTTATAAAAAAATATTTTATTTTTATTTAAAAAATCAACTTTTTTAAAAATGAAAGTCTTGTCAACGTCAATTTGTGTTCTTTGCCTGTGTTTCTTGTTATCAGAAGCACGTCATATTAGCTCAACAGACAAGTAAGTGGGGGTATTGTGAATTGAGATGGTTTAAATAATACAATACATCCATATACAAATTTTTAGTAACTATATAAATTTATGTAATGAATATTAGAAGCTATATCATTTTTTATAG
>CH002567.1:1686243-1728456 GCA_000149265.1 Ciona savignyi | reverse complement strand
CCTTTTACTGAGTGGTTTTAATGTCCGGCCCGATGGTCTAGCGGTTAAGTGCGTCGCCTTTCAACCGAAAGGTTGCAGGTGCGAAACTGGTCGCTAGCTAGTCGGTTGTGTCCTTGGGCAAGGCACTTTACGGACATTGCCTGAACCCAGCGGATTAATGGGTTCTACCAAATTGAAGGAACTTGTCTATCACATACAACACACTGCAATAGCTCCGGTAACCCGACGATGGGCGCGAGGTGATCTGACGATTGCCCGTGTGATAACCCCTGGGGTTTTCCCATTCACGGGGATAAACATGAATATCCTATCCTATCCTATCCTAATTTACCTGCGACGTCTAACAATTCGCAACTAGAGAAATAAGTTGAAAGAGGGAAAAAAACCTGTGGAGTGGAATGCTTGTTTGTGAAGAGAAGTCTGTCCCTGTGGAGGGGAGGAGAGACGCTGCTTCGTCGTCAATTTCTGGGGGTAGATTGGCTCGATGAGGGAGCGAAGGACGTCACGGAATGCCACTAGAGGGGGCTCTCCACTTGACTTCTGCATTTCGCTGATCGAGATTAAAACTCGGAAAAACTCGAGAACGGAGTTGAGGGCAAAACCTGGGGGTTGGGTTAATGGGTGGGTCAGCAGATGAATGGTGTGTAAATGGGTGAGAGGTAACTTGTCAGTTGGTAAATGGGGGTAACTTAGCAGATGGGTGGAGGGTCAGTGGTGGTGTTAGTTAGGGGTAACTTGTTGAAAGATTGGTAAGGGGGGCCGTGTGTGGAGAAGAGGTGAGGGTGTCGTTGGATTTCCACGTTATAACGCACTCCGTAGTTTCCCATTCCAGGAGATAACAATAAATAACCCATCCTCCCTTGAACGCAACACCAGCCTACCTTGCAACAGAGGAGACTTGAGAATGGTATAAACATTCGGAAGCGTCTCCACCAGGAGGCCTTTCTTGGCGTCATTCGATACAGGCAGTTGTAGCATGAGAACCAGCAGTTGCATGCACAGCTGGGTGATGTGGAGGTCGGCGTCGTTGATTAAGTGAGGGATTTCCTCAATAACAGAAGCCATCATACCACTGGCGATCTCACTGTAAGGTTTAGGAATGTTTTTATTTGATTTATTTTGATTTTTTCATAACATGTTATGACAACCATGTTTTTTTGGGGGTTCTACTTCTTTTAATCTATATCTTAGGCTTATTTTCTTTTAACTACTTTTTTTTTAAAACCAAAAAACAAATAAACATAGGCAGAAAACTAGGTTTTGTGATGATTGGACCATATTGCCTGGGTTGCATTAGGAAATAAGTGGGTTAATGGTGGTGTTTCCCCCTTGTAAAATCTGTTTGCACAAACTTTTTGTTCATATAAAGTAATGCTTTGCGGCACTTGCGGATAAAACACTACCTTCGAACATTATACCAACAGACTGCTGGGACGAATAGGATAGGAGGCTCATGTCATGCATTATTTCAGTGGGCGGGCATCAGATTAAAATGCACAGCGCCAGCAATTGTCAGATTACTATATTTTTTACCAAAAATAATGATAACAGCTGGTTTGATAGTCTAATGCACTGCTATTGAGCTAGCCAACCGGACATAAACTAAACACACAATTTAAACATGTGTCAGGATTAAAATTGAATAGCTATAGACTGGTTTTGATTCGATCACTTTTTGATTAACGGTCCAACGCGCTACCAATTAGCTAGCCAAGTGGGCATAAACTAATCACAAAATCAAACATGTGCTAGGATTACAATTGAATACCTATGGGCTAGTTTCAATCGGACCATCTTTCAGTTGACAATCAAACGCATTACCAGTAGGCTCACCAACTTTTTAACTTACTCAGCATAATTGGTGAAGATGCTATCCAGACATCGGAGAGTTGAGATTTTGAGCGAGCGCTGGTTCTTCCGGAGGAAATTGGCGAGGACCGGCATCGCACGGGGAAGAATGGGCGACAGACTCAACCGCCTTGAGAGCGCTATCATGTGGAGCGATTTCACGGTGGTCAGACGTGTGATCTCGTTGCGTAGACGATCGAGGAACAATTCAAGCGTGTTTGAAACTTCAGATTGGAGCCTGGTGGGTGGGGGTAACATAATTATACAATTGCGAAATGATAGTTAACAGTAATCAGATTACTCAACCATTATCAGATTACTTAACCATTATCAGATTAGTTAACAATTATTAGATTGGTTAACAATTTATTAGATTAGTTAACCGTTATCAGATTAGTTAACAGATTATTAGACTAGTCGACCAATATTAGATTAGTTAAATACCATTATTAGATTAGTTACCATTATCAAATTAGTCAACCATTATTTTTACAGCTTTGTCCAACCACATTACCTCTGCCCAGCTGAAGACATGATCTGTCCCATGCACATTATCGCACGTTCCTTCACTTCTTGGTCGATATCCGAGGTCTTGAGGCGGTGCAAGGTGGCAAGGTACAGAGTTTGGATCAGTGAATCGGATTCGAACGTCACATTGTCGTCGCACACCACCTAATCGTAGAATAATTCGCAACACTGTAAGCTTTAATTAAGAGTCTAGTAAGAAACAATAGTCTTTTCAGAGTCTAATATGTATACAATAATATAACAATTATTGTTATCATATTCGGTGCAATTTTTACTTAAAAGCAAATGTTTAAAAACGTCATTTCACAGAAAAGCAACAAGTTAACTCCTATCTGCATTCTTGAAATAAATGCCTTACTTGAAATAAATGTATGTTAAATTAAATGCCCCACTTGAAATAAATGCATTAGTTGAAATAAATGGATCACTTAAAATGAAAGTCTTGTTGGTCTTACCTTCACAAGGTCCTGCATTGCAAGAAGCGCGTCGGAGGTAATTTTGTAGAATGGATCCTTCACGCAAACGACTATCAATGGGGACAAGGCTTTCACATAGGGCAGGATTACCTAGGTGAATGAGGTGTGCCAGGTTAATACTAGTTGGTATACTGGTGCTGAAACTGCAGAGATATGTGAAGGATATTTATGTTTCATATTCGTGAATCGTTGGATAACCTCTTGTTAACCGTTGCGTTACTAGAGCTATTGCAGTGTCTATATTGAGTCACTGAGTGTTAAAGTGGCTAGCCAAGGACAAAGCCATCTAGCTAGCAATGAGTTTCAATACAAGGTAACAGTTATAAAACAAAAACCAACCCATCAAGCCATAACTAAACTTATTGTTAGCATTTTTCATTTTGTGCTTAAATATATAGCTTTAAAAAAGCAATTCAATGGAAAGCCCTAGTATTACAAAATCCCTTCTATTTCCGTTACATCAAGATGTACAATTCACGGCACAAAACTCACCGTCGGTTCGTGATTTGTAAGCAACACGTGTATGAAGTTAAGGGCGTCGATCTTCATGTTGGAGGAGTTGTTGCGATTCTGTGACAAGCTGTGCTCGACGCCGGGTATCAAGCTCCCGATGTGATGCGCCAAACATCCCGGGACGGTGAGCACGAGCTGGGTGAGGAGGGAGAAGCAGCAGTGACGCGTCTTCGTGCTCTTCTCAAGGAGATGCTTATGGATCGCTGCCATGTTTTAATGATTACATAATTAGAAAGGTCTGACCAATTATATTAGAATGATTGCCAAATTATAGGAAATGTCGTATGCATACCAACTAACTAATTTTCTAGTTAGTTTTTTAAATTAAAAAATTAATTGGTAGATAGTAAGTTAGTCTATCTGCGTTTGTCCTTAATTACTACTAATTATTTAAAGATCATATACAATGCCTTACAAGAGCATGCTTGTGGTTCGCTGCCATGTTTTAATGATTACATAATAAGGGAGGTTTAAAAAATTATCAGTAAAGATTGTAAAATTTTCGGGAAATTTTGTATGCATACTAACTAATTAATTTTCTAGTTAGTTTTTTAAATTAGAAAATTAGTTGGTAGATAGTAAGTTAGTCTAACTGCGTTTGTCCTTAATTACTACTAATTATTTAAAGATGACAATAAGTCATGAAAAAAAACGGTCCTGTGCAGATCTCCTAACATGCGATAGTATAAACTGACCGTAGCCTAGTCAGGAAGGCTCGGAGGGTTTAAACGCCAATTGTCAGATAGGAACATACAAACAGTCAGGTAAGTGTTTATTATTGGGTATCGCCGCAATTTAGTTTTAAATGCACTGAGACACTCTCGGTTAACTGCCTTGTCCAGAAACTAAATATGTGGAGGCAGTTGGCGAGATTAGAACACATACCCCTTTGTCTCAAGGAACTTCGCACCACAGAACAAGCTAAAATGCGGTCAGTTCTCTTACATTTAACAATAGTTGGAACTTGCGAAAGCAATAGAGAGGTGGGGGTGTCCGTCTCCATCTGTTGTTCACCCCCATTAGCGACATTCACCCCTAAATCGACGCTCAAATTGCGTGTGTGCTTCACGAGGGCTATGAATGCGGTGAAAATATCAGCTCGTACACTTTCCTCTCTTTCCTGGAACCCAAAAATCTCAGTCAACTGTATCATTTTCTTTAATTTATAAAGTTTTAATTAAATTGAACAACTTTAGGGACAAATTTTAAAACAAAATTTCCCAGGATACTTTTTTTTCTTTTTTATTTGCAACACTACTGGTTAAGGGGTTAACAGTTTACCAACTCATCTGATTTGCCACATCGAAACAGATTCAATGCGATAAACTAAACTCCAAGAACTCCAAATGGTAGAACAGCGGACAATTTAACCCCTTTAACTCCTAACTTTGTGCCTGTACTACCAAATGCATGTTAGGGGGTAGTTTGCACCGCTTAACCTCCGTAACCCTAACTTTATGCATATACTACCAAACGCATATAAGCCTTATTTGCTAACATCACATCATTGATTACCTTAAATCGAGCAACAAGAGGCAAAGAAACAGTTTGATATAAATCCATTAACAACTCCGGTCTGGTTGACATTACAGCTTCTAAACATTTAGCAGATGCTCTGCGGACCTGAGTGCAAAGTAAAAGAAGTTTTTTTAATTTTGCTGGTATAACCATGAAAGTTCCACCAACAAAACATGGTAAACAATATTTTTATTTGATATTTTGGTAAAAAATCCTGATTTTTCTGACCTTGCTTTATCGGACTTATAATCATATCATATTCACTTGGGCCACTATATTTGGCTTCACCCCGATGTCACAACTTAAACTTGGGTCACCGCACTTGGGCCACTATATTTGGCTTCACCCCGATGTCACAACTTAAACTTGGGTCACCGCACTTGGGCCACTATATTTGGCTTCACCCCGATGTCACAACTTAAACTTGGGTCACCGCACTTGGGCCACTATATTTGGCTTCACCCCGATGTCACAACTTAAACTTGGGTCACCGCACTTGGGCCACTATATTTGGCTTCACCCCGATGTCACAACTTAAACTTGGGTCACCGCACTTGGGCTACTATATTTGGATTTATCCTACTGGGGCAACTTAAACTGGGGTCACCAACCTTGGGCCAATATAATTGAATTCACCCCAATGGCACAACTTAAACTGGGGTCATCCCAGGTCAATCACCCACCTTCCAACTCATGTCCTCATCATCAGAATAATCATCATCTTCATCATCCTCGTCTCCTATGACATCATCATCGATGATGTCATCATCCTCGTCATAGTTGTAGTTAGGGTCATAGGTTATATATCTGAGGGGTGAAAGGTATGGGTGTCGGGATGGCTGAGGGGTGAGTTACATATCTAAAGAGAAAGAATATTTAAACTAATCCGAAAAAGAAAATTTATCGAGAATATCTAACTTTTGTAAAGATTAGGGCTGCGAATTAACAGTTAATTTGAAAAACGGTTAACTTATGTAACAATAATCGGTTAACCGTTAACCGATTTTCTTTAGGCTACTGTGAATAGTGAATCGGCACCGTTTTTGGCAAAGAAAGTTATAGGTCGAGCAGCCGTTGGTCAATACATAGCATTCGCCGAGTAAACAAGCCGCAGAGCATCATATCCAACCATTCTATTTTCCCAACCCGGTTTCTAACTTACTGCAAGCACATAGTGATAATGGAGGAGAGATAGGAGGTGACTTCCATCGGACATCTTCGTACAAACAACTCGAACGCTTGGATGCAATGTTCTCGTAACTCATCATCAGCCTAGTGGGGGAATTGTATAATGGATCCGGCCATTCGCTTATTTGGTAAGAGCGTCTGTGGTCTTCAGACAGCCGAAAGGTTGTTGGATTGAAACCAGCCACAGGCTAGTCGGTTGTGAAATTAAGAGATATTTCTTACTCATAGACAACGCATTATAAGAGCTCATTTGGTAATGGCGCTCTGCAGGCTAATGCAAAGTTGATGGATCGAAACCGAACACTTCTAGATGGTTGTTAAGCAAAGACACATTTCTTATCAGTTATCACATTCAATTACCACATTGTGATAACTACTTCGACCTGACAGTAGGCGTGATAATTGCCTGTGTAATAATAATCATTGAGTTTTCCAATTAGCAGGTTAAGACATGAATATTCTGTCCTCACTTTACAGAGGCACAATCTGACCTGCTTCATATACATTTTCATTGCAAAATGCATTGATTACAGGCGCATAGTTATAAGGGTTAAAATTGCACTAATTATAGCAGTAACAAGGAGGAAATTGCACACTTTCGCACACCTACTTTGCAAATGCACTCAATCATTATACTAACACTTGGGGTTAAATAAACCTCACCAGTTTTAAAATCCTACCTCCTCCTGTTCACAGAACATGGTGATGAGGGGCATGATGTCTTGTAGGTACTTCCCCACTCTGTGCCCTGCCTGTCGGGTGACGGAGCAGATGCATTGAACATACGTTCGCCGTGTTCTCGTCAGCGTTTCGGCATCAACAGGCTTGGTTCCGGAGGATTTTAACTCGGAAACTAAGTGCCCGACGAGCTCTCCAAAGATTACATTGTTACATGTGATTACCTGCGAACGAAATGATGGAGCAAGTTATGAAGAGGAATATATTTAAATACATTAGGGTAGGTTAATGATAGCACTAGGGAACACCCAGCCATTAACAGGGGCACTGAGTTGAGCGGGCTAAGGGGTGGAAGGAACCTTTTTTGTTTAAATAGAATAAAAAATGGAATATATTTTTTTATTTTAAATTCCCTGCCCACAAATTTTTTTAACAAAGGCATTACTGCCACATGGTCACTAAAAAACGTGATATAACTCAGATATTCAGATATTGAGAGTCCATCTACTGTAATCAACTATAGTCTGCCCAAATAGCTGTGGGTGAATGCGTTGCCTTTCAGCCAAAGGGTTTCAGCTTCGGAACTGATTGTGAACTAGTTGCTGTGTCCCTGGGCAAGGAACTTAATAGACATTACCTAAACCCAGTGCAGTACTGGGTTCTACCAGAATTAAAAGGTCATCTTAATTATAAACAACAAAATACAATAGCTTAGTTAATTCAACAGTAAACGCCGAAAAATTTGTGAGACTGCTCTCCTACATATTCATGGGGTGATCTATGTAATAAGGCCCCTTGCATTTTCCCATCCACGCAGAAAAACATGATTATCCTATTCTATAACAAAATGGCAAGGAACAAACCAAATGGCCAACAGCTGTGTTGCTTCTTTTGCGAACAGCCATCCTTCCACTCTTAAGAAGTGGAAGCAACGCGTCTTTGATTTGCGAGTGGTACGACGCCAACAATGCACCATGTCGACTCAGCAAGTCACCTGGAGGCAAAGCGAAAAAAAATATAAATTGGACGGAATGTCCACTGGTGAGTAAGTTTAAGGTTAGGACGACAGAGAATTAAACTGTTTGCTTAGATATAAAATTTAACCTATAATTAGACATAAATTACCAGCTGTATTACTACAACAAAATCACAATTAAAACACACAAGCATGAAAATACTGACCCAATATGTCAAGTGCTTCTAATTGGACCGATACGTCCTTCTGTTTGGCTACCGCCTCAGTTAAGCGGTTGGTGATCTGTTTGCAGATACGTCCGATCTCACTCATGTTTGATTGGGGTAACTCTGTGATTACCGTCTTCAACCCAATGCTGGAAATGATAGGAAAATGTTACATTCAACACAAAAATGAATAAGGGTCCTGTGTAGTGCTGGAAAAATATGGTAGCACTTCGAGATTGCTTCTTGGACAGTTTCGGTCAAATGCGACAAAGAAAAACTTAATTTTTTTTTGTATGTTTACGAGATTGTCATGAGGTTGTTAAAACCCAATTTGTTTGGGTTAAAACTGGTGTGGGTTGAAACTGATGTGGGTTGAAACTGGTGTGGGTTGAAACTGGTGTGGGTTGAAACTGGTGTGGGTTGAAACTTGTGTGGGTGGAAACTTGTGTGGGTTGAAACTTGTGTGGGTTGAAACTTGTGTGGGTTGAAACTTGTGTGGGTTGAAACTTGTGTGGGTTGAAACTGGTGTGGGTTGAAACTGGTGTGGGTTGAAACAGGTGTGGGTTGAAACTTGTGTGTGTTGAAACTTGTGTGGGTTGAAACTTGTGTGGGTTGAAACTTGTGTGGGTTGAAACTTGTGTGGGTTGAAACTTGTGTGGGTTGAAACTTGTGTGGGTTGAAACTGGTGTGGGTTGAAACTGGTGTGGGTTGAAACTGGTGTGGGTTGAAACTGGTGTGGGTTGAAACTGGTTTGGGTTTAAATTCATGTGGGTTACAACTTACAACTTGAATACTTTAAAAGCTTAATGAATCAAATAGGCCTATACGAGAGGTAGCCTGGATATTTGGGAGATTGCCTTGAGAGTAGTCTCGTAATTGTTCCTTCTCTGATAGCATGTTGCTACACAGAGTATCAACAATGGTGTCAATCTGATAGTCCTTTACTTTTCCAACCAATGGACCCAAACTGCCAAAAAGGAGTTGCAGTTAGTGGATCATGGTTGAGATCACAATGGTAAAGTTAAGGGTAAAAGGGGTGTGATAGTCCCAGCGGAAACAACTGGAATGTAAAAATCTGAAAGCATGTTCAGATTTTATTCCAATGAATGAGAAAAGGCAAAGGGCATATGGACCACAGTCAAATTACCTTATAAACACGGTTTTATAACTGGAGCTATTGCAATGCGTTGTATATGATGAAGACAATGCTAGTTTGCTACTGGTGTTATTCAGCAGAATAATCTGGTTGGTCTGTTTCAGTAGTATCCAGCCAAAAAGATGAGAAAGTGAAACCAGCCACAAGCTAGACAGTTGTGTGCTTGGGCAAGGCATTTATTAGGCTGACTTAACATTCTCCATAAACCCAAATGCATTGAGGTTTTAATCTGTAAATATGCCCACATTTCTGTAGTTTTAAAAAAAAATACCCTAGGGTAGGTTTGGGAGTTTCGCATTCCTGCATTTTAACACTACCCGAAAAAAAAATTCCCATTATTATTTAAAAAAAAAGGTTACAATTATATTGGAAAAGGGGTTACCATTTTTAACACTGCCCGGAGAAAAAAGGTAGAAAAAAGTTACTAGTTTCCCGCATTACCATCTAACAGCGAGATTCTGGACTTCTCCATTCTTGTCCTCCAGTAGTTTCAACAACATTTTGACAACTTTACGCTCGCTGTCGTCATCTAGTTTAATTGAATCCTTTTGAAGTTCCGTCATCAAATCATTTGTTGCCATGAACCTTGGAAATATGGGATTTATGGGACCACTTTTATAAATAACCAACATGCATGAAAAAGTTTTTTAAGCAGTGTTTAGGGCAAACGGCATGCTGTGATGGTTTAATACCAAGAAGTGGAAATATAAAACTACAGAAATTAAACGGGGCTAGCTAAATTCTAGGACTACTAGTACAAGTCTAAATTTACATGTGCATTTCAGCATTTATGATGGGTTATTGCGTCGCATTTTAGCAAAAGGTTGCAGATTAGAAACTGGTCACCTGCTAGTCGGTTGTGTCTTAATATGTGAATCATACACAACACACTGCAATAGCTCCCGAAACCCGACAGTGGGCGCGAGGTGATCTGACGATTGCCCGTTTATTAACTCCATTGGCTTTCCCATTTAAAGGAATAAACATAAATATTCTATCCTAATAATTTTTTTTATTATTTTAGATAATGCATTTATCTTTTTTTCTTTCACATGCATTTTGTTATCTAAATATGCCAGGCTTTCCAGTCTGGCTTTAGCTTTGGCCTTTTTGAAAGACGGACTTGCATATTATCATAACAGGCATTTACAAAAGCAGAATGAATGGTTCACCTGTAATCCTTATCATGTGAGTTCATTTTATCCAGCAGGCTTGAGATGTGGTAGGAAACGTTAGCCATCTTGTTTCTTTATTTTAGTACTGTAACTTCACATTAAACTATTTGCAAAACCAATCTGTATACAGAGGAGTCTCATTTCTAGGTTTCCTCTAATTACTAAATGATCAATTGGGTGGCTTGGAACTCTAACCCTTACCCTCTAAGCATTGCACAAGCTCCAAGCCATCCTGTAGTATTTAGAGTACCGTCATTTCTACCATGACGAGTGAAGAAAACCACATTGATGTATTTATACTCAGTTTTGGATACTGTCTGATAACATGAGCCAGCACCTCAGTTGCCGAAGATAATGCATTTTGTTGTATTCTTTTAAGACATTCCTACAATTTAACTACAACACATAAAGCACTGGGTTCAGACGATTTGTTTTACAGTTTACACCTTGTACAAGGAAACAACCAACTATAGAGTGTGACAGATTTTAATCTAAAATTGTTTGTGGGTTACGGTTAGTTGTGGGGTTGAAATTAGTGTTTAGGACAGAGTTAAAATTATTTTTCATAGTTAAGTTAGCATTTTCCCTTCTTCCCTCCTTTTAGTGTTGCCCTCTGCCCATCCAGTGCTGTTGCAAGGTTTTAAATACGAAAATAATGAATACATTGTAAATCTTTGGTTCAAACCAATAAAACACATGGTTAACATACCAGTAGAAAGCGACGATAAATTAAACACAACTCAACAACATACTTAAAAACACAACATTTGCAAATTTACCACCTGTCTCATTAAAAGAAACAAACATTGTTATAATATTTTTATGGATATCCGAATTTTTATTTTTATGGTTATCAAAACTTAAAAGGGACCAAAGAAAATAGTATAATATAATCAAATTAAGAATACAATTTGTAACTACTTTGTTTTGTTGGATCAAAGCATAGTTATAAATAACAATTTTTTGTAACAATGCTGTCCGGCCGGTTAGTTTGGTGGGGTAGTGCGATGCCTTTCAAACGAAAGGTTAAAGATTTAAAACTGGTCGCTAGCTAGTCAGTTGTGTCCTTGGGGAATGCACTTATTGGATATTGCCTAAACCCAGCAGATTAATTGGTCCTACCAAATTGAAGGAACGTGTGAATCATGCACAACACACTGCAACAGCTCCGGTAACCCGACGGAGGGCGCAAGATGATCTCACGATTGCCCGTGTGTTAATTCCCTTGGTTTTCCCATTCACGGGGATAAATTAATGCTTTAATTTAAAAAGTTTAAAGCCTTAGGCATCTTTTAATATTTGGTGTATATAAAAAATAATGAAATAAAATGGGGATAAGGTTTAAGAATGTTTTTTGGTCCTAAAATTCTTTATCGTTTTGTATTGGTTTTGAGTGGATAGCTCTTTCATGCAACAAGTGGTAAAATAATATATTTTAAGTGATTTTGGATTTTTATGGGTCATTTTTGTTACACCTTTGTTCGTCCAATATAGTACAAAATGGCGGATACTCTTGCCATACGTGAAGAGACAAAAAATAATAAACTAGAGTACTCTCTACCGACGTCTAGCGCTAACACAGATTAGAAACAAACAAAATTTATACAAAGGTTCCATATTCATTCATAAGTTTTTGAGAAGGGTTGGATTGAAAATTATGAATTCGGTAGTTGGGATAGGCTAGGATGTTTTTGTTTATGTATATAAAATATATCGAACTGCGGTATAACACGTGTAATCATTATAATAACCAATTCCTATTTTTGTCGATGCTATTTTCAATGTGTTTATGTTGCAAATATTGATATTTAGTTTAACAGATTAATCAACTGCTTCAGGCAACGTCTGCTTAGTACTCCGTCTACCGACAAGCTATTTATTATCACGTAAGTATTAGTATCCAGAGCTGAATGAGACGTGTTGCATGATCGTTCCAACATAAGCTGGAGCATTTTGCTTCCCCGCATGATTAAATGGGCCGCATGGTGGCATGTGCACCTAGTATATTATTTATATTATTAGCATATATTGAAATTTCGAATTGTCGTGTGACTGAATGGTTAACGCGACCGATTCCTAAACCGATTTCTACCTATAAAGGTCTTAAAGACACGCCATTTACGGGTTCGAAACTTGCCCCAAAAGAAATAACAAAATGTATATTAAAATTGTGACATGACTGCGAAACCTGAAAACTAAAATAACAAAAGTCTGTTTCAATTTCTTGGTGTGGGGCCGAATAGTTAACGCGACAGTTTCGTATGTCGATTTCTGCTTGAAAACGATTTTACTTTCGATCTTACCATCGGTCAGATTCTCAGCTCGGTAACAAAATTATAATAAAAACTCTATTTAATTTGCTTGAGTTCCGAGATCCGACAAAATGGGATATTTTCACTTGTGTTTCTAAATGATTATCGCGACAGATCCATGTACGGGTTTCTATTTGAAAACACGTAATAGTGTCAAGCCCATCATCGTGGGTTCGAAACTGAGTCCCTTAAAAAACTAACAAAATATCCATTTTAATTATGACACTATACAATAAAAACAGAACACAAAGCACTGTCACGGGGCGTCCATAACTGGACCTTGATGACGTAATTAACATTACCATTTATAAATTTACCGATTTTACACACGTTATTTTAAGATAAATGTGCATGAAATTTTGCTTTTTCCATATCCGGAATACAAAATACATATTAAGTTAGGAGATATTACAGGAGAGATTAGGATTCAGAACGTTAAGTTGGTTTATTTTTCGATTCCACGGTGAAAACTCACAGAAAGTTTCTTCTACAAAAAAAAACTAGGCATATTTAATTGTCGGTAAAGGTGTATAACTATAACCGATCCCAGAGGTAAGATCGTGGCTGAAAAGGCAAAAAAAACTAGATCGGCCGCCTAGAAAAAGTAAAAATAAATTGAACAAGGCTAATCCCCTATTCGTCATTCTGCATGTTTATTTCATCTGTCTAAAAATCCCATGTTTAATGTGCCACACCTGCAGTTACTACTAACTATCATGTCTAGAATTAACTTCATCAAACATATTGCTGGGAGGGAAAAGGTTATTGTGGTTTGAGATGTATTTGATTTCACCCGAGGCGTGATTTTACATGCCATTTTGAAAGATACCGGCTACTTTAAATGATTAATAACGGTTTAGCCTAATCATGTTAAACATTCGCATAGCGATTTATAGGATTAGGTTCATTTATAACATCACTGCATCACAGTTACTGCGTCATTCGACTAAATCTTACATGAACCGAAGCACAATACATTTCCGTGGATCATATCAGCCAGCCAGTCATCGTGGTTACATGCATCACTTGGACACACCGCCACGTTTACCGACGTGGAACTTGTTTGTGTCTGTTTCTACACTTGACGGTGACTGATAGCCCCAATTATTGAAATACCCTCACAATTCAACACTTTGGCGCCCAAGCCAACAGCAGTAGCAGGTTATTAACGAGAAAAGTAAAAGCCATAACGAGGGCACGCACATTACAACGTGACAAAACGTTACAAATGGCCATGAAGTTATAAAAACGATATACAAGAATTTCCAAAAAAATCTAAAAATTATATTAAAAATTTAAAAGACTTGTATGAAGGAGATAAATTTAAAAAAGAACTTTGTTACTGGTAGTGACGCTTCATTTTCGTGTTTGTGAAAAGTTCAATTGGTAAGGTTACAACAAGGTCAACTGTAACGCGAGATTACGCTCAAAGGCCTAATATTTGTCGTGGCAATTTAAACAAAATGTATGGACTTTATACGAAGTCAAACACTTTACCTGATTGTAGATGTCTTTCTACGCAAATGCGGTATATATGCGTTAGTGTAATTGCAGGTTCAAGCTTATGATATATCAGCTCGGCTACATCCGCTAGCTCATGAAATATCCGTTCGCGCTATATTATCGCGTGTTGTTTCAAACTTGCGTGTTATCAAATCAGCAGTTTCTCCTGTATTTCCATACCCTATGTGCCCAATCGTGATTGATGAAACCACCCTAGAAAGCTTATTCGTGATTTTTGAATGCGAAACCCAGTCGAGTGTTTGCTTAGCTAAAATATTTTCAGGAGTGAAGTAAGCTAGGGCTTTTATCGGCGTTCGCAAAATATTCGCTCCTAACCGCATCAATTTCAGCGTTTTTCCCTTTTCGACGTTTTAAAGCTTATAAGATACCGTCTTCATCCCTTTACCTCAGTTGCTTGCAGTATTTTGAAATCAAGATATAAAGTTGGAAGTGAAGTTGAAGAATAATGGCTTCAATAGAGTAAGTGCCGTGGTGTTCTTTGCTTTAGCTAGCAAGTGTGTAGCAACATCATATAATGCCTTGGACCTACCTAGTATATGCTGACCAGTTAGGCTATTATAGGCTAGGATATTAATGTTTATCCCCAAGGATGGGGTTTAACACACGGGCAATCGTCAGATCACCTCGAGCCTAACGTCGGGTTACTGGAGATTGCATTGTGCTGTGTATGATTCACACGTTTCTTTAATTTAGTAGAACCCATTATTTCACTGGGCTTAGACAATTTCCGTTAAGTGCTTTGCCCAAGGACTCAACTGACTATAGCTAGCGACCAGATCCTGCAACCCTTCGGCTGAAAGGCGACGCACTAAACCACCAGACTAATCTGTTAGATTTTTCAAGCCGTAATTTTTTGATTAATATATCCGATGCCGATTTAAGAAATGTATCTTTAGGGCAGTATCTATCTTTTCAGTTGGTAAGACAAACGACACCAGCGTCGGTTGTAAGCAAATAAGCATAATTTCTAGAAATGACAACTGTTGTACTGGTGACCGACTTGTATTTGGTGTTAAATGAAATTGCTTTAAACCAATTAACCTCACTTTTCTTCGTTTTCCTTCTAAAGAAATAAGGATAATTAGTATAAACAAACTTCCTAGAAATTGTTACTATGCTACTTTAGAGAATAAATGTCCCATTTATTATTTTAAATATCCTATCATCCTGCAAAATAAGATACTTTAAACCTGCGCCACGAAGCCTTGGTTTATTTAAGCCAACGTAATGGGAGTAACTAAAGGAGAAAAAAAAGAAGGAACTGCACACTAAAATGAATATTGTAACATTAATAACGTGTAAAGGGTGGTGTTAATGTAATTGTTAGTTCTAGGGTTGAGATTAGTCATTCTAGGATTGAAATTAGTGATTCTAGGGTTAAAATTAGTAATTCTAAGGTTGAAACTAGTGATTCTACGGTTAAAATTAGTGATTCTAGGATTAAAATTAGTGATTCTACGGTTAAAATGAGTGACAGTAGGGTTGACATTATAGTAGATTGAGAAAGGGTTAGAAAAAAATAGTTTCCATAGTTTTCAGCAGCTTCACTCCTTATCTATTTTCCTGTCTATAGTGTTGCACAACATTAACACAATGTTTTTCGCCAACAGACCAAGCAACAGTGAGTTAACGTGTCGGTACGTCATTGACCGAGCCGTTCGTTCAGTCCCAGACTTCGAAAAGGAGATTTCTGGCGCCGAACTCCGTCCTCCCTCCCCAACACCACAGGAACGCGCAAGAAAATGCGCCAAACGGTGCAACACACACTGTTTCGTAGATGTTCTGCTGGGCCTCTTCCCAATATTCACCTGGATGAGGAAATACAAAATAAAGAAATGGCTTCCCGGTGACTTGGTGGCCGGCCTGACCGTGGGAATCGTGCATATACCACAAAGTAAGTTACAAAAGTTAAGATATGAGCGTTTTTTGTCCGGTCAAAATGTGAACCCGTGATGCAATCGTTAGTATTCCGATTTAGTCTTGGGGTTAGTGCGACGCCTTTGAAGCAAACGGTTGCAGGCTCAAGCGAAGTTTTTTTTACAAATTAATGAATTTTATGGTCCAAATCATATCAGTAGATTTCTAAATTTTAAACTGATTATAAAAATATATATCTAAGTAAACAATCTGTATCAGGTATGGCATTTTCCTTGCTTGCTGGATTGCCACCTGTTTATGGTTTGTACACCTCCTTCTACACCGTGCTGCTGTACACCATTATGGGGACATCTCGGCATATTTCGGTCGGTACTTTCGCAGTCACGAGCCTTTTAACTAAGAGGGTGGTGGTTCGATTCGTCCCTGAATCTATTCCTGTGCTCAACGAAACAGTAAGTGTTGTATAGTCGATTTACCATTTCAAGTTAAGCCAACTCTTCTTATAAAGTGTATTTTATTGCGATTACTAAAACGAATGAATAAATTAAAAGTTATACGAAACAATAAATAATAAACAAAGAAGACTATTAATCAAATACCTAAGTTTAGGGGACTTGATATGGCAATCCGTTCACTACAGATATCATCCCATAAATTATACTAAAGAAATAACTTGAAACCACGTCTTAAAAGAAAGAAAAAAAGGATAAAGGGGTAAATGAGAGAAAATAATGACGTCCAATAAAACAGGAAATAATAAACGAAAACAACAAAACTCTCGCATTAACAGTAACTTTCTACTATAACTATATAGGATAAGATATTTAACCCAGGACGCTGGCCCTATTGGGTATGTAAAGGAACCGTCCACGCGGATAAACATGGATGTCCTGGGTTAAATATCTTATCCTATATAGTTAAAGTCGAAACTTACACTTACTGTTAATGCGAAAGCTTTGTTGATTTCGTTTATTGTTTTCTGTTTTATTCTTTGTTAGTTTCTGCCTCATTTTCTTGCTGGGTATTTAGAGTCACCCGCGTGGATGTTAAACCCAGGAGAAGTTATTACAATCGTCCTATTAACTCGCATCCTTCATCAGGTTATCAGAGATTGGATGTGTATTGCATATCCGTCAAGCGTTTTCATTATTTTTGTTGAACCCTTACCAAAAAGGTCAACTAACAAGTAGTTGCTTTTGATCAACAATATTTTTACTGAAGGCAGACGACCTAGGACTAAGCTATGCGAATGATAACATGCGTTTTGCAAGTCTTCGTTTACCATTATTTATGACAGTTTAGTTTGAGAAATATTCCAAACAACAGTATGTTTACTGCATGCTTATTCTCGTTTAGACTGGAATGGCGGTGGATGGAATGAACGCGACGTTTATTGGGGGGATTTCGGAAATAGAACTTCGGAAAGTGGGAACAGCGACTGCTCTTATGTTTCTCATGGGCATTTTCCAGGTATTGGGAAGTTTACATCGCCTTTTAACTACGTCTTAACTGTCGGGTTATCGAAGCTTTTACAGTGTACAGTGTATGATAGAGACGTTTCTTCATACGTAGCTTAATCTAAATATCCAATTGGTCGTGCAAGCCATGTCCGCTAACACTGTGCATACCATGTCCGCCAAGGTTGTGCATGCTATGTCCGACTTTCCCAAGATAAAATTGACTAGATAGCGACCAGTTTAGATCCCACAGCCTCTTGGCTGGAAGGCAAAGCACTAACTAAGCTATTCGAGCAAAAATATGTTATACTTGGTTTAAACAGCACGACCTGTGTGAATTTTTTAGTTGGTCTTTGGAATATTTCGTCTTGGCTTCATAACGAATTACCTATCGGATCCACTTATACAAGCTTTTACTACTGGAGCAGCACTGCAGGTTGTGACGTCACAAGTACCGTCTGTACTTGGTATAACAATCAAATCTTCCACTGCTATACCGGTTTTCTTCAGGGTAAGTTATATTTACTGGACTTAATCCGAATACTAAGCGGACGCTGTGGTTTAGTGCAACACTAAAAAAGGGAAATGGAAGAAGGAAACTGCTCACTAAACTATGAAAACTAAGTTTAACCCTGCATTACTTACACACTATAATCCCTACACCAGAACTAATGCTAACTTTAAAGCCATTGCTTATACAAACTTTAATGTCATGAACTTTATATTGATGTACAGTTTCCCTCCTTTAAGTATTTTCCGTGAAATATAGTTGAGGGTGAAACTAAACGGGGGGAAAGAGGCAAGGAAGAAGGGAAACTTCTCAATTAAATTACAGAAACTAGTTCTAAGCATGCCCGAAACACTTATATTTACCCCAGAAATAACCCTAACTCCCACCCCATCCATAACACTAATCCTACTGCCCTAATCTTCATTTAAGTGTGTAGTTTTTCTCTTTCCCTAATTCACCTTTTTCTACCCATTTAGTTTTTTCCTCCGCTATAATTTAAGAGGGAAAACTAAAGAGAGAAGGGTTAAAACTACTGATTAAAATAAAGATTGTGACATTAAAAATTTATGTTTAGTGCAAGAATATAATTTTTTCACAGTTTTAGTAAGCATTTTCCTTCTTATTACCATGTAATACTCTGTAAGTTAGTATTCTATGTATTACCTTTCCTCCTTCCCTTTCTCTCCTTTTAGTTTTTTTTCCTGCGGTTTATTTTGACACCTTTCTTTCCATTACTTTGCAGGATTGGATTGAAATCTTTAAAAGTCTCCCTGTTACTCACGTCCCAACATTGATAATATCAATTGTTTGTGCCACAGTGCTTGTCGCCGGGCGGGAAATCAACATAAGATTTAAGTAAGTCCGGGTGTGTACCGGTTAGCTAAAATTCTATCCAATACTTAAGCAATATAAAACCTGGGTGGTGGCAACATATAAATGTGAATATTTTCCAATCAATTGATAAGTTTCGTTGTGCCTTTACACCGCGTTTAAGCGTCGACTGCATTTTCCGACGCATTTTAGAACATGCTTGACCGATTCGTATACACTATACAGCATGTGTGGTCGAATAGTTAGCGTGATTGATCCATACACAGCATGTGTGGCCGAATAGTTAGCGCGATCGATTCATATATTGCGTGCATGGCCGAATGGTTAGTGCGACCGATTCATATACAGCATGTGTGGCCGAATAGTTTGTATGACCGATTCATATACAGTGTTACTTCCGCCGGTGTAGAAACGGGTTGCTAGTTTAAAAATGACGCGTATAGTAATTGGCGATCGAGGTTGATAGAATGATACGATAAAGAAATGCTGGGGTTATGACGATACAGTACGGTGTTAGAGACCATACGTTGATTCAGTACGGGTATGATACGGTGGATACGAACAGGGGGATGCGGTTGATACAGTGGTAGAGATACGGTTGACACTTTGGTAGGGATACGGTTGATACGGTTTTCTGATAGGCTGTTCGTGTTTTCCCATTCACGGGAATAAGACATGAATATTCTGTATTAAAAATCCTATAAAAAGCGCAACTATGGCTGGCTATCTTGCGACCGGGTTATTAGCTTTTGTGTTCAAGATAAAAATTTCCTATAATTTCCTATAAGCGAAAAATTCCTATAAAATTATAACAAATTTTACTTGCAGTTTGTAAATGTCAGTCTTTTACCAATTTGCTTAATTCTACAATTCGGTGTTTGTTTTTTTTTTAAAAAACTTTTGATTTCTATAAAGGATGTTATTTCTATCTTAGTGTTATATAACATTATCATTTGCGGTAAGCACTTAATGTACATCAAACTGAGGCTACAGCTGATCGACATTTGTGACGTCATACAGTAGCTTATGGGAACTCCTGATGTATTATGGGTAAATTTTTTTCCTAGGAGAGAGTTGTTCATGCGAAACGACAAGTAACTTGTGAAAACACATGGTGTATTGTGGATTATATCTACCGGTATATATCTAGCGCGCTTCTGTATGAAGATTTTAAAACATTTCGAAATGTGATGGGTGCTAAACCAAATGCTGGGTATTCAGTGGTGTGCTTAGTCTATGCACTGCACACACTATTTATTCTATGAAACTGCACACACTATTTGCGTGAAAACTAACTCTAAGCCTGAACCCCAACCCTAACGCTAATCTCTACCTGAACACCAATCCTAACCCAATCAGTCAACCATGGGGTTATTGTGCATTGGTATTGATATAATACCGGTATTAAATTTGCGGTAGCCTACCTCTAAATACTACAGGATCGCTTGGATTGCATGGATCGCTTACTATACTGCGTAATTACAAAAGCCATGATATTAATGTTAGGGTTGGGGTTAAAGTTAGTTCTGGGGTTGAGATTAGTGTTAGGGACAGGGTGAGAATTACTTTCCATAGCAATCTAAGTGAATCAAGCGCTCCAAGCGATCCCGTAGTATTTAGAGGCACCCTTTAATTTTATGCGGTTTTAAAATCATCTTTGCCGATATACAGTTTGAAAAGAAGAGAATCGGCCTAAAAAAAAGAAAAAAAGATTTAAAAAAATTACCCATAATACATCAGGAGTTCCCATAAGCTACTGTATGACGTCACAAATGTCGATCAGCTGTAGCCTCAGTTTGATGTACATTAAGTGCTTACCATCATTTGCGTTATGCAGAAGTAAAATGAAGATTCCAATTCCTTCCGAGGTGATAGTTGTGGTTGTCGCAATTATATCCTCTACTTTTGGCCATTTCCAGCAAAACTTTGGAGTTAGTGTGGTCGGTCCTATTCCTAGAGGGTGAGACTATCTAAGTCAGTATGTTAATTCATATCGTCCGACAGTACTTATATGTTTATTACTGGTTAACTAGTTAAATCATCAGCTTTCATTTGAAAGGTTGTTGTATTGAATCTAGCAGCTGGTTGGACGGTCGGCTTTTAGAGGACTTTACATAAACCCACTGGTTTAATCGGTTGAATCAAAACCAACTTATAAAGGGCGGGGTGTATTGATTCATCAAACGTCGCTTGGGCCAGTAATTAAAGGGCTGTTTTGTAACTAAAGAGGCGTCTATATCATACACAACACACCACAACAATAACCCCAGTGTCCTGACGATGGACACGGGGTGATCTGACAATTGCCAATATGATAACGCTCCATGTGTTTCACAATTAACAATATTATATACCAATAGGTGTTATTAATATGCATGATAATTAGTCTGTTGGTTTAGTGAGTCGCCTTTCAGCCGAAGGGTTGCAGGTTCGAAACTGGGCGCTAGCTAAACGGTTGTGTCCTAGGGCAGGCCCATTAAGGGACAGTGCCTTAATCTAATGGAATAATGGGTTTTAACTAACAAACTGAAGAACCGTGTGATTCATACACAACACAATGCAATAGCTCCGGTAACTCGACGATGGGCGCGAGGTTATCTGATTCACCGTGTTTTATACCCCCCCCTGGTTTTCCCATTCACAGTAATAAACATGAATATCCTTCTCCGTCTTCGCCTATACAAATTTCGTTCTAGCAGAAGTCTGTGTTAACAATTAGATATTGTACTCTGTCATTTATGAGCTCTTGACCTAAATTGCGTATCAACAGATTACCTGCACCCATACTCCCTGACTTCAGCATACTTGGAAGTATTGTGGGCGATGGCTTTGCGTTGGCAATTGTGGGTTTTGCGATCAGCATTTCAATCGCAAAGATGTACGCTCAAAAGTATGGATATAAAATTGACTCAAACCAGGTAATAGTGGTGTGTTAAATGGTTGTTAATTAGGTGATTAGGATAGGATTTTTATGTTTATCAAATTTAACTGTGTATGTATTTTATGTGTTGGATACGTAGAGTGACATATATCGATTGCATTTTTAACCCCTAGCGATGATTAGAATAGGATTGGGATAGGATATTCATGTTTATCAACGTAAATGGGAAAACCAAGGGAGTTAACACATGAACAGTCGTCAGATTACCTTGCGCCCACCGTTGGGTTATTGGAGCTATTGCAGTGTGTTGTGTATGATTTACACGTTCCTTCAATTTAGTAGCACCCATTAATTCGCTGTTCAAGAATCTGTTTATTTGTAGTTTTAGTGAAACCAGTTAGACAGGTTAAATCACCGCTTAGTACATCCGAAATGTATAGTAATAGCAGGTTCCTGGTGGTACGCTGGTACCGAATTATAGATGTAAGTTCTAGGATTAACAGCCCACGAAAAAACAAAAACTAAGCTGTTTCATTGACCGTAAATTGCCCACACGATATATAATTGTTTTATTATTATCTATAACAGGGGCCTGCAAGCTTTTTGAATCAGGGGCCAAAATTATTTTATTCTTAGACTGGTGAGCCAAGTGATCGGGCCGCCACTTACATACAGTTTGTCATTAATAAAAAAAACATTAGACTAAAAAATACGCTCCATTACTGGTTAAAAACAGAAAGGTCGATTTCTATTGGGTTAAGCGACACACAAATTTAAATACGTAGTTGTAACATCATAATTTAGCTGTGACATAGCTATTTTTAGTCTTGTAACATGTCGGTAACATCCGGCGGGTAAGAATAAAAGACCCGGCGGGCCGGATTTGCCCATGTTTGATCTATATGCAAAGTTGCATTTATCGTATAATAGCTGGTTAAGACTGCAATTTAGAATTGATCAAACATCCTAAAACATGATGCTCTTATTTCCGGCAATAAGTCATGCCCAGTGTTTCCGTCTAGGAACTTATCGCATACGGAGCAGGGAACTTTGTTCCTTCCTTCTTCAGAAGCTTTCCGACTGCTGCAGCACTGGCGAGGTGCGTTATTCAGGAAAGCTCTGGCGGCAACACACAGGTAACACAATACTTTAACGAGTTTATGACTCGTCGAATTATTTCGCATTCAGCCGGAACTATTGCATTTGTTTGTGTATTGGATATACCTGTTTTTTTAGTCAGATTACTTCACGTCCACCGTTGGGTTATTATAGCTATTGCAGTGTGTTGTTGCGTATGACTCGGGCTTTTCACCAGTTTTACAACAATCAATCAATCTACTAGGTTTAAGCGACATTCGCCGAGTGCCATGCTCAAGTATACAACCAACTTAGCCACCGGCTGTTTTCGATCCATCAAATTTTCCTCTAAAAGCAGACATCTACCCTGCCGATCTACATACGCCAATTTCCAGTCGCATAAATTTTGTCTGCGGTCGTTGGCCCAAATGTTAAAACGCGACCGTTACATATACTGATTTATATACAAAACTCTTTTTAGGTCGTTGGCTGCTTATCCGTGATTATTGTACTTATTACAATCTTGGTCTTGGGTCCTGTGTTCCAACCTTTACCCCGTGCTGTGCTGGGATGTATCATTATTGTGGGCTTATTTGGAATCATACAACAGTTTTCTCTGCTGAAACCAACTTTCAAGACATCGAAAGTCGACTGCGTAAGCAGAATTTATTTTCATTTAAATTAACATAGCTATATGTAGGCTGCTTTGAAGCCGGTATGGCACGCGTCAATTAATCATAAAAATGCAATTTTATTACTGTTTTTTCTGAAGCAAACGCTCGTTTATTGTACGGTCGTTAACCACCACAAATTAGTGTAATAATATGATCACGTGTGAAGTTAAAATAGTTTTGTTTTTATCCAATTTTACAAACGTAATTTTTGCAAACGACTCCTTTAGTAGGTTAAATTGGGATGTTTAAGTGCTTAAGCAAACTTCTTTGGTTTAATTGGACCCAAACATTCAAAATAATGGTGACTTTTAAGATTTGAATGTCCATGTGAATACCTTTCATTGCGCAAACGCAAGGGGCGTTACCACATGCTACACGATTATTAAACTACCTTGTGCCCACCGCCAGAACATACAACACAATTAAGTTAACAAAGGATAACTACCAATTATCAAACAACCTTTAACTTAGTAATAATTCATATTGAATTAGAAATCCAGCTAAGTTAGCCAGGTATACGTCACTAAAACATTTTTATGTAGAAATCAGTATATGCATCGTTCGTGTTAAACATTCGGCCACGCATGCTCTATATAAATCGGTCGCGCTAACCATTCGTCCACACAATCTTCCGACTTTAAAATACTCTAAGATCCGAGTCCAGGAATTCAATTATTCATCTTTCCAGCTGGTATGGGTTGTCACCCTGCTATCCGTCTTGATTCTCGGAGTTGACATTGGACTCCTGGCAGGGGTGGGATTCTCAATGCTGACAGTAATCCTCCGCACCCAGAGACCTCGGTGGGAGGTCCTAGGAAACGTGGCTGGTACTGATGTTTATCGAAGCCGCAATGGTTACGCATCGGTAAGACATACAGGCTACCTGCCCGACTTTTAGCATGCTCCAGGCAAATTTGGCAGCAAGATAATTTCATGTATCATAACTTTGTAATGTATCATAACTTCGATGTATCATAACTGCGTAAATAGCTTCACCTAAATATTTGTAAAGTAAACAATTGAAATATGCAGTTTGACGTGTTTCATCCCTTACCGTCTTTATTAATAGGCACAACCGCAAAATGGAATCGTGATTTTCAAGTTCCATTCCTGTTTCTGTATTACGCAAACCGTGATTATTTTAAAGAGAAGCTCTACGCAGCAGTTGGCTTCGATCCAGGTATTATCATGTTGAAATATTTAAAGACAGATTTGGTCGTTCTGGTTAATTCATACTCAGTGCGTCTGCAGTCACTCGAAGGTTGTAGGATCGAAACTAGCCAAATGTCTGTGTCCTGCTGGACAAGATATATTGCAAACTTTGCTTGAACCCTATATAAGTTTGATAGACTGCCTAAATCCAGTGGTTATAGACAAAAACTGAAGGAACTCAATCATACATAAGTCCCTGCAAAAGCTCCGGCGGTGGGCGCCAGGTGTACTGACGATTTAACATGTTATACCACTAACCTCATTTTTAAATATTTATCTCTAAATTTACAAAGCCGATTTATTTAAAATAGGCGAATCCAGAATATGGCATAAAATTTTGATCTGTTTTGATAAACTGGTAAACAACTTAATCGTTTTTTTTTGAAACGCCCTTCACCGTAGGTTTTTTCCGAGACAAGTTTTGAACCCAAAATGGGCTCGTGACGAGGACCGATTTATTATAGGAGTCTGTGCATGTATGGATAACGTTAACCAATCGATCAAACTACCGTACATTACCGTACATTTTTGACTAGACCTATTTTCCAGATATGCTTATCCTTAAGCGAAAAAAAGAGACGGATTCGTCTGCAGTGCAATTAAATGGCGTCAACGGCGATAATATGTAAGAACAAGATTAAGCTTTTGATTTTACTTGTTGAATGATGTTTAAACTATGTACAAGATTCAATACTTATGTTTTATCCCCGTGAATGGGAAACACAAGGTGAGTTATCACACAGGCAATCGTCAGATTTTGCCGTGCCCACTGTTATGTTACCATAGGTATTGCAGGGTGTTATATAATTTAGGCGTCCCTACTCTTTTAATTTACCCCATTATTCTACTGTGTCTAAATGTTCTTTGCTAAGTGCTTTGTCCAAGGAAATAACCTTCTAGATAGCGGTTTGGTTTTAAAGCGATCACCTTTCGTATTGCTGCAGTGTGTTGCATATACTGTCCTAACCATCAAACTATTTATTGTCAGCAATGGGGGGAATCAGTTAAAGATTCCGGGGATCGATTTGGATCTCGAAAGTAGCGGCTCTTCAATGACATCTAACGGACAGAAATCGAAAACACCAGTTAAGACCAGCGCTGGAGAAAAACTCCTTCATACGTTGATCATCGACTGTGCTTCATTTTCGTTTATCGATTTGGTCGGAATTAAAACTCTTTATTCGGTAATTGTGGCATAAAAACATTAATTTGGATTTTTGTAATTGTGGCTCCAAGTACATATAAAATAATTGAATATTTTGTTATCTTTTTCTTCTTACAATCATCACAAGTGCTATAACGACTGTCGTATTTTTCCAATTTTCCAGTCTTTTCTTTAATTTGTGCGGTATTAGATATCGCATTTCAAAAGAGCAAAATAGAAATATAGGAGCAGCTTACTGCTCTCTTATCTGTGTGAGTGAGAAACCGCAATTTGCGTTATCACACGGGAAAAAATTAGATTAACTACCGCTGCCTGGCCACCAGAGGCAGAATAGTTTTGTATTGGGTTCTGACTTTTAATAATTTATTTCAAGTACGGTCGTGTGGCCGAATGGTTAGCGCGACCGATACATAAACAGTACCTTTATATACAAAAACGGTCCAAGTGATAAATCCTTCCTTTTTTCGAAACTTGGCTCGGTAAAAAAAATATTTTAAACCTATTAATCTACAAAAAACGATGCATATTTTAGTGCTTTGTCTAAGATAACTGTCTAGCCAGCGAGTAGTTTCAAACTCCCTATATTTTTTTGCTGAGGTCGGACTGCAGACACACTTACCAATTAAGCTAACCGACACGATATAATAACCTATCCACAAATATTTACAGTTGTGCAAGAGTTTCAGTGAGATTGGTGTCGACATGCTTTTGGTGAACTTGTCCAGTAAGTTAAAACAGTACAATCTTCCAAATATAATTCACTGACTCATCCCTCATTTTAAAGATGATGTCAAGCAATCACTGATTGTGGGATCTTACTTCGAAGTGGCTGAAGAAAGTAGTCAATTCCCTACAATTCATGATGCGGTGCTGTATGCTACACATAAACAAGCGTGCCTTGCAAATGGGGTTAATCATAATGAGGTAAAACACATATACTCTGCGTACCAGGATAAGGATTTGATAGATAATTATATTTATCCCCGTGAATGGGAAAACGCAAGAGGCGTTATCACACGGGTAATCGTCAGATCCGCCCACCGCCAGGTTACTGGGTTCAGGCAATGTCCGTTAAGTACCTTACCCAAGGACACAATAGCTAACTAATCGTACAGGCTGCCATACATTGAATTCCTATTCGGAGGAACCTTTTTTACAAGTTTTGAATAAGAGATAGGGACGTCATTTGGACCGTTTTTCTATATACGAGTTGCTATATGTATTGGTCGCGCTAACCATTCGGCCACACGACCGTACTATTCGACGGAACCTTGGATCCGAACGGTAAGAGCGTCGACAGTGTATCGCCACCCGAACGGTTGTGGGGTTAAAACCAGCTGTCGGCTTCAGTTGTTGTTTCAAAACAAACCGATTGTCGGCCCAAGGTAATCTGGCGATTGTGCATGTGATAACGACCCTTGAGTTTTGCCATTCACGGGGACAAAACAAATATAATACCCTGCCCTAATCGGTTGTGTCATTTTGTAATGTACTTTATGAAAAACGGCTTAAGTGAGTTATTGGGTTAAATATAATAGTCGCAATCATATATACAGCACACTACAATAAAATCGGTTAGCGGGTTGATTTTATGATGCCTTCTAAAGGCCCTCTGACGTATTCACGTGGTAATCTGACGATTGCTTGTGTAGTATCTCTCGTTTACGTATTCGCGAGGTAATCTGACGATTGCCCGTATGGTAACTCTTCTTAACGTATTCGCAAGGTAATCTGACGATTGCCCGTATGGTAACTCCCACTAACATATTCGCGAGGTAATCTGACGATTGCCCGTATGGTAACTCTTCTAGGTTTTCTCATCCACGGGTGTGACGATAGAATCTGGGGCCGTAGATCCGACATTTCCCACCTGTTTGGACAAACTACTTCCACGTGAACAATAGCCTCTATCCCATAGATAAAAGAAGAAAGTCAAACGCAATTGTGACTGAAGACGACAACCTACGACGAGAAAAATATGTAGTTAACTCATTCGTAGTGTTTTAAGTTCTAAATCATGTTTAAAGCTGCCATTAGACTGCAAATTGCTTTGTAGAGTTATGTATGGTGCTGATTGCTTAAAATATATTTCATCAATTACAGCAGTACACCTTTATTATTTAGAGTAGAACCATTACTGCGTTTGACCCAGACGAGTTTTTGCTATTAGAATGGCAACAGGAAATACTTTGTAATTCCCAGTAGCTACACAAATAGGCGCTCGCAGCCCACATATTGTCTACAATAAGCTAGCTTCCTTTTTTTACCGCACTCAGTTTCGAACTCATGATAGGCTCGTTGCTAAGACCGTTTTTTTGGATATACATGTACTATGGTATATATGTATCGGTCGCGTTGACCATTCGGCCACACAGGGCACAACAATAAGCCAATGACAAGTCTAATATTATGCTGTAGTGTCACATGACTGATACATATACCGATTTCGACTTACACCTACAAAAAACTAGCAACGAGCCCATCATGGGTTCAAAACTGAGCCTAGAATAATCTTAAACTCGTCACAAGCGGTATGCAAAAAAATAAAACATTATATGTCGTCAATATACATTGCTAATCAAATGTGTTCTATTTTAGTTGTTTTACCACAATGACGTTACTATGATAACTTATTAAAATTGAACACAATCATTAGAGAAATATATTCTAATTAAATAGACTACAATGATTCCAGCCATGGTTTCTATTATAAACATTGTTTGAAATGTGGTTTACGACAGCTGTCTTCCATTTGGTACATGCGTTGAAAATATATGTGCATGGGTAAGTTATTCGATGATAACCGTAAATCTGCCAATGTCGGCTAAATATCCCATCTTTAAAACCGAATGAAATCTAAATCCACATTTAAGTCCATATTTTTTCTGGCCTTAGTTTCGAACCCATGATGGGCTCATTGCTGAGAACGTGATTGTGCATAATGTAGGTCGGTATCGTTCGCGTTAATCATTCAGCCACACAACCGTAGGCTACATTTAGTCCATCAGAGATGTCAACATGCAGGTTCAGTAATATTACGCCACATGTCTAAACATATTCGTGACGTAACGTATAAGTGACGTAACCTATAGGTGACGTAATATGTAACTGACCTAACGTATTAGTGACGTAACTTACAGGTGACGTAATATTTAACTGACGTAACGTATAAGTGACGTAACCTATTGGTGACGTAATATTTACCTGACGTAACCTATAGGTGACGCAATATTGAACTGGCGTAACATATAAATAACGGAACATAAAATACTGCTAAGTTTGTCACCAAATAACAGAAGAGTTGGACATCAAACCACTTAAACGGAAAGCCCGGTTTAATTACCGGTGATTACAGATAATTATTCCTGTACCAATGCCAAATTATATGACCTCATAAAGCTATTTAAGGCCTACCAAAAATTCGGGCCACAAAATAATTCTGTTTTTAATCAGTAAACACATCATCTTTTGGCCATCTATAAAAAGATTTAGTGATAGAGCCTTTAATTCAGAACCAGCAGGTAAAGTCGCTATCAGCCATGACTTGTGTTTAATTAATGCCTTAAACGCCTTTTTAGCGTGTAAAAAATTAAGTCATTTTGTCAGCCAAAACACTTAAGGCACTTATTGCCATTTTCTGTGTCCATTTTTTAGAAATATTACTAATAAATGTAATGATATATTATCCTTACTTAAACCAAATATACAAAACGACCAGGTCAGATTAAGTAGCCACAGCTAGTATATACGCTAACATATCAGATTAAAAATGGTCTTTGACGGTTAATTTCCTATTTTCCCATTTTTCCCTTAGTTATACCTTAGCAATATTCTTTTAATTATTGTGTTTTAAAGGAGCAAGACAGAACAATTTTGTGTTCAGGCGCTAAACAATAGCACCTTCTCGTGCGCGGTCGAGTAATTATTTTGCATTTAGTATAATTACTTGGTGCAAAACATATTAGTCAAGTGCCGACTGCGAGTGTCAGTTTGACCGCTCAATCACTTAGAAACTGACAGTTGTTGGCGGAATTGTTTTAGTTGTGAGACTGTATGTGTGGAGATAATAAAGCTCGGTAGTCGTTATATTTAAGGCGACGCAGAGTTTAGCGGTTGATTAAGGTAAATCTATGATCACCCGTGCTATATTTCGTAGAAAAGCAGGTGTGTGATACGTAGTTACTGATGCTACTAGGACTGTGTAATCGAACTGGTCGCGCAAAATTTCGGAATTATTATTCGGAAGTGCTTTAGCTTAGTGCTCTAAACTGTTTGCTTACCTTTCACTACAGCATTTTGTAACGTATAAAGTGGCTGTGTTTACTTGATTGTGCGTTTTTTAGTATTTCCGGCTATTTTTAACATGTCACAGCAGCAGAAATTAAACGGAGAGAGTTTCAGCAGCAGGTATTCGATCGGTGAGGTTATCGGACGCGGAGCCTTCGGTCTGGTGAGGAAATGTGTCGAAAAAAAGACGAACAGAGAGTTTGCGGTAAAAGTAATTGAATCGACGAAACTTAGCAGTCACAACATCAAAATGCTCGAAAGGGAAACGAAGATTTGCGGGAGGTTGAAACATGAAAATATCGTTGTGTTACACGGGTTCTATTCCGACGATGGTTGTAGGAAACTGTTGTTCGACCTTGTTACTGGCGGTGAACTCTTCGAGGATATAGTGGAGAGAAGCCATTATAGCGAGGAAGATGCTAGCGTGTGCATCGAGCAGCTTATACAAGCGCTGGCTTACTGCCATGCAAATGGCGTCATTCACAGGGATGTCAAGCCAGAAAACGTGCTGCTGGCGAGCAAGGAAAAGGGAGCTGTTGTCAAGCTTGCCGACTTTGGATTAGCAGTTGAGGCCTGCGGGGACAAACTAACGAAGTTTGGCTTAGCTGGTACTCCGAGCTATATCGCCCCTGAGATATTGGATCGGAAAAAGTACGGCAAAGCAGTTGATATGTGGTCTTGCGGGGTGGTGTTGTATATTCTGCTTGCTGGATCTACACCTTTCACGGGCGATACCCAAGAGGAGCTATTCGAGGCGATAAGGGAAGGGTCCGTCACCTTTCCAAGGTACGACTGGGAAGAGGTGACGGACGGAGCAAAGAGTTTGATCCGACGGATGCTGGATGTAGACGTAGATGAACGGATGACGGCGGAGGAGGCGTTAGCTCATCCGTGGATCCGAGCTCGCGAATCCGCGGCTTCGAAAATCCACCGGGAAACCACGATCGAATGCCTGAAGAAATTCAACGCTCGAAGGAAGTTAAAAGGCGCCATTCTCACCACGATGATCGCTACAACGAAAATGACAATTTAAAACGAACTAGTGGCAAGAATTTCACGACACCATTGACGAAATACCGACAAATATGAAATGCTGACAATTCTAGTTCATACGAAGCTTTTATTTATGAACCATATCGACTTCTGATTATTAACAATTGCACCTAAGATATTAAAAGTGGTAGATAATACGTCTGCAAAATACATACGTTTGTTCAATTACTTGGGCTTTGTTGATTTCTAAGAACAATTTGTGTTTTGAATTTACCATTATATTCCTTGCTAAGTATTCGTTTACCAATAAAAACCGGTCGATTTGGGCCGTAATATTACCAGTTAGCACCTCAATATACCGCTTATTCAATCAAGTATTTACCATTACCTCAGGAAAGTCGATAATGTACGGTCGTGTGGCCGAGTGGTTAACGCTACCGATACATATACCGACTCTATACAAAAACGGATACGAGCGAGATCATGTTGGGTTTAAAGCTTGGCTCGGTGGATCACTATAGCTATTGTGCACCACAAGGAAATAATGTAATCTATCTGTACCACGTGTGCGAGGAATCAAAGGACAAAACGCACGAAAACTTCAACGCAAAATGAAAGTTGCGTAAAAGCATTTTACCATTTTCGCCTCCAATACACAGTTTTCCGTTACACTAAATACACTTTCATCTTTTAAGGTTACACAATTGTTGTATGTGTATACAGGCTCATATAGGGGCTTGTAATTAGTACAGATTTTTTACCAGACTAGGTTTCGAACCCCCTATAGCAGGGGTTCTTAACCTTTTTTGTCTCGTTTACCCCTTTCCGAATAAAAAAGGATAATTTACCCCCATCTTCTTGGTGGCCCTTTGTCAAAAAAACTAAAGCAAATCTTTTCGTTTTTTTTTACCAGGGCACATATCAAAATATGGTTTTTAGTTATGAAAAGCTACAGTAAACACACAAGAATGTAAAAAAATTCTTTTATTACTAACCGACACACAATTTTAACAGTCAATCAGTGAGACTTTTGTGCTTGTTTTTCACGAAATTTACCCCTAGTTAAGAATCCCTGCCCTATAGGCTCGTTTTTCGTGCAGATTTCATTTAAACGTCGTCAGCGGACAGTTGTCTTGCCAAGTGGCATGCGAGAGCCCGCGCTTAACGTCAATAAAACATAAACAAACAAGAAAACCTGTTTTCTGCACAACCGTGCGTATCCGACCGAAACTTTGTGTTTTTTTATGCGCAAGTCGTTTCATTCAACCATTATTACGGCAACTCGTATTAGACTTCGGTAAACAGCGTTGCAGTGTAAAAAGTAGCCTATTTTGGTGTTGTAAATCTCTATAGAACACACTGAAGCGAAATTCAAAAAGAAAAACACAAGTCTCATATTAATCTTGTAATTGTAAAGCTTCGATGGCAGTTATAAGTAGCACAATACGTATATGCATAACGCACTACGTTAGGCATAGGATACTATGTATATGGATAGCATACTACGTATACACATAGCATACTACTTATATACATAGCATACTACATACATAACACGGGGAACGACAATAATGGTCGATTCCACGCAAAGAGGTCAGATTTTGGTCACATCCTCACGTACATTGTACATTTATGGAAGATGGAACAGTTACGTATTTAATTCGTTAGATGATCTCCTTATACTACGTTATAGGATCTATCGCGATGTGTTGTATGTAATTTAGAGGTTTCTGCAGCTTTTAAAGCAACTCCTTAATCCACTGCTTGAGTTCAAGCGATGCCAAGTGCACTACACAAGGACACAACCGAGCGGCCAGATTCGATCCGACAACCTTTCGGTTTAAAAACTTTATAAAAAATCGCAAATGTACGATAGTATTGTTGACCAAGAACTTTGGCGTCGAAGATCAAGTCGTCAAACGCAGGAAAGATTATTAGAATGAATTTTCTTCCAGTGCCCGCCGCACACGCAGCTGCGCACGAAGCGTTGATCCCACACTTTAAGCGTCGTGCGTAGCAGGTTGTTGCAGGTGGTCGTGATGCCACATCTGCGGGAAATTTGAGACTGAAATGCGGCAGAACCGGAGCTTGTGTGGTCGGGGGTCGGCCGAAAGGCTGCGGGATCGAAAACAGCCGCATACTTATGTATCGTTGGTCAAATTATCTCATCCCCGATGATAAAATGTGCATCCTGCCCCAATAACGCTTACACGACTCCATATACAAGGTTGCTAACATCAATGTAAAAAAAACTCGTGTAATAAGCATCCAAATCTTTTATTTACCGTATGCATTCCTTTAAATCTTGGTTGGGGACTTTCCCTAAGAAGGTCCGCCGAAGAGAATCGATTTTACCGGAGCTACCGGGGATAGCCACATGCATCATGGACTGTTGCCTCGCCGATATGACGTAGTTGTCTTGAGGGGCTTCCCCAAACGTGAAACTAAGAAACAAAATTAGAACGATCCTTTCTAATTCATGATTTTATTTCAGTGAAGGTAAAAACTCAAGTGTTTTTGCAAGGTAATCGTCAGATTACCCGAGCGAGTGCGGTGTGTTGTGTATGATTAAGACGTTCCTTCAATTTTTGTAAAGCCCATTAATCCGCCCTAAGAATGTTCGCAAAGTGCCTAAGCCCAAGTACACAAAACAACCCGCCAGCGGCTGGTTTCGATCACACGATGTCAACGTTAAAAAAACGGTAGTTTCACGATCACGTGTAAAAGTATGAATACCCGACCGAGAAAACTGTTTTCTAAACAGCCGCCAGGTCGCCCTGGCGTCACAATAATCGGTTGTTGACGTAATGTATTGTGGTCTCATTAACCCGAAACATGACTTCGCGTTTTTTGTGCCAAGAAAATCCCGCGCATTTTAAGTGTCGCATCGATCAGACATCATTATGCTGTTTGTGACGTATGAATGGTTCCCGGACGTTGTGAAATACGTCACGGCAACAGATTGCAGATTTTTTGGTTGCGAGAATCAGGAATTAAGTATCAGTCAGGTGTACATTAACTCGCCGAGTTTCTTGTGGAATTTTGTCTTTCCTAAAATTTTGTTTTGTCGGCAATTGGAAAAACGCTTTTGTGGCCTGCAAGCAGTCGAAAGATTGTTTCTTCGAAAACTGCTGCTGACAGTTGGTTGTGTCTTTCCCACAACATTTAGCGAATATTGCCTGAACCCAGTGGATAAACGGGTTTTGCTAAATTAAAGGAACATGTAAATTATACACAACGCCCTGCATTAGCTTCAGTAACCCAATGGTAGATGGGAGGTGTTATGATGATTGTGTGTTAATGCCCAATGAGTTTTTTCGTTCACAGGGATAAAGATTAATAGTCCCCATAAAAATCACAAATTTACATTCCACCAAAAACTCATCGTTCTTACCTGCACGGAGCATTGCTGTTCATAAGTTGGCTGATGGCACTGTTAGGGGGAGGAATGGGTTCCAGAGGGGGAATCACCACGTGGAAGGGGAGCATGCTACACTCGCTCTTCAGCGACATGGGGAGGTCGTTCATGCGATGCTCATCACTATCTGGGGCAGTATGGGGGTTGTTGGGGGATTTTATCACTATCTGGGAGCATAAGGGTTGTTGGGGAATTTTATCACTATCTGGGGAGCATAGGTGGTGGTTGGGTTTTTGGGGGAATTTCTTACTATCTAGGGCAGCAGGGGAAAAATGTTGAGGCTTCATGGATTTTATCACTATTTGTGATAAACTCCCCCTTTCCACCACCACCCTCTGCATTTTTCCACACGCCAGACAAAGACGGTTATTCAATCCCATATACACAAAAAAGATGAGCACTTACTGGCCATCCATAGTTGTGAAATGAGTTTAAACATGTGTGAGAGAACGTCCATTTTCGAATCGAGGACGTTGAAGACAGGGGAACACGCTGACTTGAGGAGTCCCCATACCCTGATCACTACCAGCATCTCACGCAGCATCGACAGCCATTCCCGGTCCCAGTACAGTGATGTGGCTGGCCGGTTCGTTTGTTTCTGGATGATTGTGGGGTTGTGGTTTGGTTAGAATAGGACAGAATGGTTGTAGGGGTTGTGGTTGGTTTGTTCCATAGTTTGGCTAAATTGCTTGGTGGGTTAGTATAGTGCATCGCCTCTACCCCGAAGAGTAATGGGGTTGAAACTGGTCTACACCTAATCAGTTGTTGTCAAGGCACTTGGCAGATATCACCTAAACCCAATGCAATGTGTGAAAGAGTAAAAACGTCTTAAGCATACACAACACACAGCAATTGCTCCAGTAACCGTATGGTTGGGACGATTGAATCTAAATATTATATTTTTTACCATGTAGATAAGCTGTCTGGCATGCATATAATTAGGTATAAACGCGTCTTAACCAAAACGACCGTTTTTGTTCACAATTATAACCATTTGGTACAGAAGCTTACGTGCATAGGTAGGGAGGCGATTAGATATAACGCAACATCAGCAACCCACTGTATCAGCTGCTGCATGGATTGCAATGTCTGGGGGTCGGTGTCCACGTTTTGCACCAACTGATCGATGTTCGTCTCCATTGAAGTGCTGGGGTAGGAATGGGGGTGAGAATGGGGGTGTTTGTTTCTATGTGGGGTAATCCCCGTGGGGGCTTTGATAGACTTTATAACACTAGTGGCCAAAGAAGCAAAACTTGCCTACATCCTATAAATTAATGGGTTGTATTAAAATGATTTGAACAGCTTAATCATGTGAAGCACTAGTTCCGGCAATCCAATAGTGAACATGCAGTAATCTGATGATTGCCTGTTTGATAATATGTTTTTCCATTTAGATAAAATATGAATACCTTGGCCCAGGACCAAAACGAGTGGTTAGCAGCTGGTTTTAACCCCACAATCTTTCAGGTGACAGTTTTATGAGCTGTATAAATTGCCAAACTAGATAAGCCCCCCCCCCCCCCCCCAAAGATGCAGTTAAACCCATCCACATACCGACTTATACTTTGCAGTTTGACGGCTGGGTCATTCTCCTCACCTCCTACCTGCTGGTGGGGTCGCACCAGCGATCGAAACACCTGGGTGAATTAGGGGGTTACTAATCAGTGATTGGGACAGCTGGGTAAATCAGGGGGTTATCTATCAGTAATTAACCCTTTGACGACGACGGAACTTTTGCAGTTTTTGGCACTTTTGAGTAAGGTTGCTTTAACCTTGTTTGCTGCGAATACTGTTGGACTTAGGGAAGAACAATCTATTACAAAGTTGTCCAGTAGATAATTTTCTACAAATTGGTATTTTTATTTTTTTGATGACGTTGTAGTATTTGTAATGACGTCATAATTAGTAATTTATACTCTAATTACTCGTTACTGGTAGCTTGTAGAAGATAGTAATGTATTACAAAAGTGTTCAAAATAAAATTTCCTACAAAGTTACGTCTTTTATTTTTTGATGACGTCAACTAAGCGTGATGACGTCACATAAAACTGACAAATATGGCATTTCATCACCACAATCACTGTCGGCCTCGATCATGCTGGCAGCCTAATCGGCTGTAATCTATTCCGAAGTTGTCATATTTCTTCCGAATATCAAATAATAATTGAAAAACAAAGTAAACAAAGTCGAAAAAATTAATAAATATCAATAGTAATTAGAAAAAAAACATGTACACATATGTTTACATATATCGTTGAAAAATCGAAAATGACTGGTAAACTCGAAAACAAAGACGGCTACTGCTAGTTTTATTCTCACAGCAACTGGTGTAACAATTTTAACTCCCCAGAACCCAAAAAAGCGATATTTTACCTAAAAGTTAAACTAGATACAAAAATTTTGAAGAAAAATGTTTGGAGCAATATTACTCAAAATTTTTAAATGGAAGGATTATATTTTTATGCGTTATTTCGAAAGATCTATTCAAATGCTTTCCAAAAATATCAAAACTAGGAAAATCCCCCAAGAAACGACTGAATTGTGCATTTTTTTTCGGGGACACATCTAGGTTACAAATATGTAACCATCGTCGTCTAAGGGTTAAGAAATCTAGGTAAATCGGGCGGTCAGTGACAGTGAATAATTATGAAATCTTATTTAGAAACAAATCAGCCAAGGTGAATGCTGGGGAAATAATTTTTATACCCCCCTATACGATTACAAGTTTATTTTATTCCACACTGATATTGATTACAATTTACTCCTACAACTAAAATGTAGGAGTAAATCAAACGATTTCCAACGTACATGAAGCATGTATTGCTTCTAATTAAAATTTTCACATTTCCAATAAAATAGGTTACCAGCGCTATTGCTTGGAAGAGCATTTTAATATGGTGGTCGGTGGCCAAAGGACTGGAGGTGATGTGATAAGCGGAGATCTTCAAAGCTTGTAATCTTAAGTCCAAAACCTGGGGATATATAGTTTGTTATCAAAAGGGGAGTGTATAGCAACCCACAACTATCCTACAGCCATAAACATGTGTTAATTTTTCTGACAGATTAGTCTGGTGGTTAAGTGTAACCTTTCAGCCGAAGGGTTGAAGGTTCAAAACTGGTCACTAGCTAGTCGGTTGTGTTCTTGGGCAAGGCACATAACTGACATTGCCTGAACCCAGCGGATTATTGAGGTATAACAAATTTAAAGTAACATATGAATCAAGACTACATACTGCAATAGCTCGAGTAAATGATACTATAGATACTATTTTGTTACGATACTAATAAATAGGTGTCGCGATTATTGCACCACAGACGCAATATTTTATAGGAAAATTTTGCCTGAAAATGTCACACCATTTTTTAAATGTTATCAAAAACGCATTTCAGTCCATTAAAGACATTTAGTTCAGATTTTGGGAATTCACTATGTTTACTTACGATTATCGCGATACGTGACCCGCGATCATCAATACTTTTTTTACAAGTATCATGGCAGCCCACACTACAATGACGGAACACGACTGACCTGCTGGACAGCTGGAAGTTGATTTCCAACCTCGGATGTCAAACGTTGCACCAACGGTTCCACCATGTTGGGACTGATGTGGAGTAGAATCTCCCACCTGTGGGTGGAGGAGGGGTGGGTTTGATGGGGAGGAGGGTTAAAAAGTGGTTTTAGGGTGCTTGTTTTATACCCATAAGGGAAAGGGGTTAGAGGGAGTACATGTTTTATAGCCACATAGGGGTTTTTGTTTTAAAGGGTTAAAAAGGGATTATTTATTTTATACCTATAAGGGGGCAAAGGGTTAAAAAGGGGTTATTTGTTTTATACCCATAAGGGGGGAAGGGAAGGGGTTAGAATGAGGTTCTCGTTTTAGACCTGTGGTTAAAGAATGAGATATTTATGTTTTGTCATAGAAAGTGGGAAAACTCAAGGGGCATTATCACACAGGCAATTAACAGATTACTTTGCCAATAAGTAAGGGAGCATTTTCACAAGGGTAACTGTTAGATTTGCTCGTGTAAAAGTGCATTTAAGACAAAGGTTTGCAGGTTGGAAATTGTTCACCATTTAGTTGGTTGTGCCCTTGGGCAAAATACTGAGTGGACATCGCCTGAACCCACTAGATTAATGGGTTAAAGTAAAATTTAAAATATGTCTTAATCATATACAACTCAGTTTACAGTTTCACTAAGTATATGAGAGGCACAGAGTAATCTAACAATCTAAGTGATAATGTCCTTTGCATTTTCCTATTCAAGGGAAAACAGAAATGCATAAAAAATTAAAAGAATTCGTCAAAAAATGAAAATTAAATAACAATCCTATATCATCTCAATATTTAAGCTATTTTTTTAGCTTTATGTGATTCTAAATATAAATACCATTCTTTCCCAGAGACCAAGCAGTAGAGCAGGAGTTGTACGAGCTGCTTCAACGAATGCAACGTGTTGATTCGATTTTGTGCATTCAGCCAAGGAGGGACTTTGTACAGGAGAAGATTCCCGTGTTTGTCGGCCGCAATCTGCAAGGAAACACAGTGTGAGATTGCTGGTTTCAAAAGTGTTGAAGAAGCGACTTAAAACTGGTTTAAACCGGTTGTTTCCAAATTAAATTCTTTTTATAGGATATTCATGTTTATCCCCGTAAATGGAAAAAAACCAAGGGGGTTAACATATGGGTAATCGTCAGATCACATCGCGCCTACAGTCAAGTAACCAGAGCTATTGCAGTGTGTTGTGATTCACACGTTCCTTAATTTAGTAAAATCCAGTAATCTGCTGGGTTAAAGGATGTTGCAACCAATAAGGAGGCAATAGTGCATAATTGTCCGGATAGGATAACGGGGCGCAAGAAAGCACAGTTTGCACAAAACAGCACCATCAATCCAGGTATTTATCTCTGACAATTGCCAAGATGATAAGTTTTCCACATTCTCCATGCTACAGGGTTAAAACATTAATATCCTATTTCATTAACTATTTTATTTGAATATAATTCTTTAGCTTTTTGTTAGGTGTTCCAAAACCCAGTTATTGTAAAAAAACTTTGTCCTGCATGCACACGTGGACTGCCCATTGCACTTTACGTATAATTGTAAAAAAATGTTCTGGTTGGATATTGAATCCAGATGCGTGCATTCATAACGGCCAACTTAATCTACCACACTAACGCAGTAGATTATATAGTAAACATCAGTTTTTCAGTAATCAGCATTTTTTAGCAAACTACAAAACGTACCATTGCACAGGAAAGCGTGGAAAAAGACACATTTCGGATCAAAAATGGCGCCGACGTTTTCATTGCTTTCCCAGGGGAGGTTTGTCGAGGTTGACTTCGCTCGGGAAGATGTTGTGTGTCAAGCACCTGCAATACCAACCTGAAACAAACAATGAATGATAAGTTACCAAATTATACAGACCATAAAGATGGCAGATAACCAATTAAGACTTCTATGCGCGGCAGGATGTGACGAGTGGTACTCTCCATGAGTATTGTTTTTAAACGATTCTGAGTAACAATTGTGGTGATTCCCCAATGTTTGTTTGGTTAAAAGCAGCATGTGCTAGCCTGCGCGCCGGTATTCTTGTTTAGCTGTAAAGTTTTGTAATAGTGGAGCAGTGCTTTGTGACATAAAGGTGTTGATTGTGCATCTGCAAGCTGAATTAAAATGTTGAAGGGTTTTGAGTGTAGGCTGCAGATCCAAGCTTCAATTTTTATTGTGAAAAAAGGTTTCGTATGTCAGGATTTTGAGTGACAGCAGTTTTTGTGAGGTCAGTTTACATTGGAGAGATGGGGAGAATAATTAGTTGAACGCCTCCTAAAGCAGACAGCATATACTTTTTTTAACTAAAATTATTTGTGTGCCTAATGCATTAAGCATGCAATGGAATTATATTAAATGCAGTATAATGCATCGATTTATATGATAGTCTAAATAGAGCATAACACATGGAGTGATATACTAATACATTTAAACGGATGCCAACAAACATAAATACAATTTAAACGGATGCCATCAGACAAGAATACAATAAAAACAGATAAAAAGAAACATGAATACCATTTAAATAGATGCCAACCTACATAAATACCATTCAAACAGATGCCAACAGTAATAAATGCCATTCAAACGGACAGACACGAATAACATTTAAACGAATGCCAACAGACAGGAATACCATTCAAATTGATGCCAACAGACTGGAATACCATTTGTACCTGTGCAGTATTTGTATCGTGTTGTCGGCGAGTGCAACTGCAAAGCAGAAACCGCAGAAAAACTTGTGTTCTTGGGAGAACTTGTGTTCGTTTGATGATGCGTCTATTGGCAGCGCTGGCACTGAGAAGTTTAAGACCTGGTTGATTAATTGAATTTATTTTTTTATTTTTTACATGTTTCTTCCAAGTTTTAGTTTATTTTTTTGTTTTAATAATGAAAACACGCAAAGGGCCCTAAGCACGGCTTAAAAAATTTAACAAAAAATGATATAACAGGGTAACTAAAAATTCAAATCCTCAAAAGTAATAAAAATAAAACCTATTTGTATTACAGCACTGTGCCTTAGAAACTTGATATAAATCGAAATAGGTTCAAGCCAAAAACAAATATTGTACAGCTGAATGATTATGTAAGGCAAGCGATTTATATATTGACTTCTGTACATAAAAAGGTCTTAGCATTGACCACATCATGGATTCGAAACTACAACCAAAAAAACAAAATATTTTAAAAAACGCTCTAATATAGTTCAGTTTATTTTTTCACTTCTTTGCTACATTAAAGAATAATGGCATAATTCATTTAAAACGGCAAAACTACAGTAGTTAAAACACGTCATTAAATAGACACAGTATAACGGAGAAAAAAGTGACATGGCCATTAAACCTTACATTAATAAAAAAGAAGTTGCAAACGAAAACTTTAAATCAAAATCAATTAAATTAAAACGTACACTAAAACTGTGCAAGCAAGACCCAGAACTATCGGGAAAACGGATTTATAAGAGTGGAAAAAAAGAAATACGTTTTTTTCTAAAATGAAATTCAACCGGTGGTTAAAACAATTGTTTTTAAGTCAATGTCTAACCCACCTGAGGCAAATGGTTCGACTGGACAACGTAATGCCAATACTTGGTTGATTCTGGTGGGGAAACGGTTGGGTTTCCGGTTTGGAAGACTCGGTGGAGCTGTACGTTTTCCTTCCTGATCAACCAGCCTTCGAACTTAGAACCACTCGGACCCGACACACATACCTGGGGGTTCAAATTGAATTTGATCAAAATATTTTTAAAACGGATATTTTTTAGTTGTGATCAAAAATTGGTTAAAAATATTGTAATTGATTACTTTTGGATTTGAATTTCTGATTTTTGACTTTTGCTGGATTTTTTTCTGATTTTTAATTGTTTTTGGCTTTCCAAATTAGGTTTTGATACCTGATCAGCAAACTGTGATTAGAACTCAGGCTTTTGCATAACTCATAATTATATAATGTTCAATGTTGGATTATTGAATGTCCAGTCAGGTTACAAAGCTTTACGTATTGCGTAACAGTTTTTAACCGACACCATTTAAATCACTGGATGGCAACGTCTGTAAATGCATTAAACCTACAACACAATCACAAAGAAAACGATTTTTAGGTCAACACCACAAACAGTTAAGGTTTCTGGTTTACAATTTTATCAATGTGCAAACTGATAGAATAGGACACTATGCTTATC
>CH002567.1:1652670-1663123 GCA_000149265.1 Ciona savignyi | reverse complement strand
CCTTTCCTTTTGCTTTAAATAGTAAAACCCAGGACACAGCCCGCAAGTAAGTAAGTTCCGATCCTACAACCTTTCTGCTTAAAATCGACACCAACTAAGCTATGAAGACAGAATATATAAAAAAAACCTTTATACCACAAAAAATCAGACACTACCAATTAAACTAGATAGCCGGACAACGTATATAAAGATGAATACCACACAAGAGCACTACCGACCTAAAGGCTCCACTAAATATCTTCCAAGAACAAAGATAGCTCCCAGGGCCACCAAGTGGTTGAGGATGTAGAGCAAGCGCATCGGGATGGTGATCATGTATAGCGACAAGACATCCATGAAGGCAAGGGAGCCATGCTTGTAGGAGGATGGATCGCTCAACAGGGATGCGGGGGAAGTAACTAGGTGACGTACTACAGCGAGTATATTCTCACCTATGATAAAGAGGATGAGCTAGATCAGCGGTGAATTGTGGGTACTTTATACTATAGGGGAGGAATGAAAAGATTCAAAATAGGCAAAGGGAGGCAGGCATGCAACAAAAAAAGGTTGAGAACCACTGGACTAGGTGGTCGAGTGGTTAAATTGTTACCCCGTAAACAAATCTGTCTCAGTGACGATCCCTTAATAGGATGAAACTTTTTACAATAAAAAATAGTAAATAATAAAAAGATGCAAATATGCAATGGTATGGCTGTATGGAGAATGGTTACCAATGCGGAGTCATATACAGAATTCAATATAAAACGGTTTTTGTTATAAAAATGGACTTAGAGACAAGCCCATCATGGGTTAAACCTTAAACCGCTTTAAAAAATGGGATGCATGGTTGTGTGGGTAAATGATTAATGCAACCAGTTCATATAGAGAATTTAAAATAAAAACAGTCGTAGTGTCAAACTCATCATAAATTGAAACCTAGCCCGGTAAAAAAGGCTGGAAAGAACTAAAAGCTGGAAGGGTGATAACATTTATTTTATATACATCTGATCAAATGGATGAAAATTTTTTTGCATTCGAACCTGCTCTTTGAATGCATCCCTGCTTTATCATTTCTTCATTGTCATACACCGTGTGATAAACGTAGCCATTTTTCATGTACGCCAAATCTATGCCAGGAATGTGTCCGTAATCACGGAATATTCTGAGATATGAAAATCATATAAAACCCTTATTAGTAAACTATTGTAGAACTACTATTTTGCGTGTTGAAACTTTATTAAAAACCATTTTTATTAAGGATAGGATAGGATATTCATGTTTATCCCCGTAAATGGGAAAACCAAGGGGCGTTGACACACAGGCAATCGTCAGATTATCTTCTCCCACCGTCGGGTTACCGAAGCTAGTGCGTGTGTTGTGTATGATTCACACTTTTCTTTTCGGTTTAAAGGAGTCGCACTAAACCACCAGACTAACAGGTCAGACCAATTTATTGGTAGTCTTGATAAAACGCAGGTTTAGGCCATAGACGATATCATCAGAAATTTCAGTTTTATATAAACTACTATGTAAAATCCAGATCCAATAACCTTCCGATTAATGGTCTGTGTGGTTTCAAATGTAAAATGATATTACCTGAAATCCGTGTCCGAAGGAATGATACCGCTCTGGAAGATTTCCTGAGCCACTACCGAACCAAATGGGTGGGGAGCATTTTGAGCCCACGCTAGCGCCAGCCATGGGTTACTTGGCCCCGTTTGAAACACAATCTCTTTACCCCCTGCCCCTGCTGCTTCCAGATTGATAAAAGCACGAACCTGGGGTAAAAATGTGGAAAATTAACTCTTTCATTAACTTAACCCTTTAATTAAATTGACCCTTTAATTAACTTGACCATTTAATTACCTTGACCCTTTAATTAATTTGACCATATAATTAATTTGACCCTATAATTACCTCGACCCTATAATTTACTTGACCCTAAAATTAACTTGACCCTAAAATTACCTTGACCCTAAATTTACCTTGCCCTTGCCCCTTTAATTAACTTAAGCCATAATTTAACTTAACCCTTTATTTAACTTAACCCTTTATTTAACTTAACCCATTTTTAACTTGACCCTTTAATTAAATTTATTAAAATCAAGTGCTATTTAAAGAGGGTAAAAACTGGGTACTTAGCAATAAATAATATTAAAAACTCACTTTAACTTACAAAGTTTATCAATGGACCAACCCAAAATTAAGACAGATAAAGGCAAAATGTTGGGTTAATCAAAACTTCAGTAATATCTTTAACATGTACAACTAACAATATAGGACTGTTAGCATTTGGCATTCTACTGAATAACTGTAATTGTCTTTACACAGCGATTTTAAGCATACTTAGTAACTCGGTTATTTTATTTAATTTGTGTCTAGTCATGTTACATAGCAACGATAAGAGGGTTCAATTACTTGTTGGCCAAGTTCGTTTGTGAATAGGAAACGACATTCTAATTTGCCCTTAAATTGGTAGGAGTAAGATGCGTTTTTATGACAATCGTTAAATTACCTTACGATTACCGGTACATAATGGAGCGTTCTTACATGAGTAAACTTTAGATTAAACATCATGTCCAGCATTGGGTTACCAGACCTATTGCAGTGTTATGTATTAGATTAAGATGTTCCTTTTTAATTTTGGTATAACCGAAAAATTAAAGCTAGGAAAATCTCGGTTAATTACTTTGTTTAAGGATAAGTCCAACTAGCTAGCGGCTAGTTTTAAACCGACGAACCTATGGTTGGAATAGGTTGATGAGAGAACCCTTCGATAATCACATTCGTCCATTGAGTACATTGTTAGGGGGGTTAATGTTACCAGGGACCAAAAATAAAGGTATTAAAGGTCTGTTACTAAAGTAAATAATCAGTAACTTGTGAAATTATTATACACGTTTTTTTAAATATTCCTGTATTTTGGTTCAACAGTCAGCTTTGGGGATTTTTTAAGTGAGTCTTCATAATAAACTTCCTTGAAATTCCATGTATTTTGGGCCCACGATGTGGCTTCCAAAGGGTAGTTTACAATCATTGGGACCCGGGCAATTACCCCTTTTATGTATTTTGGTCCCGCAATAGGGTATTCACCTGTTTAGCCCAAGGGTGTTGTGTGATGAACCCGTGACTTGCTTGTAAGATGTTCTCTTCTGCTCCATTAAAGAGGAAGATGACAGAATGCTTCAGCTCTTCCTTGCTCTTCGACATCGCCCGCATCACTTCAAGGAGCACGGAGCAAGCCACCGCATCATCACTTGCTCCTGGATAAATGCCATCGATGAAAAACACACAAAATGCTGAACCATAGGCTTTGGGAAGGATACCATAGGTAGGACTATTACATAAGGATCAATGTCCAACTCAGAATCCAGGATAAATGCGCTCGTCAGATCAGGATTTATGTTTATCCCCATATGAATGGGAAAACTTAGGGGCGCTAACACATGCACAATCGCCAGATTACCTCATGCTCACTGTCGGGTTACCAGTGCTATTGCATTGTGTTGTGTTTGTTTATGATTTAGACGTTTCTTTAACTTGAAAGAACCCATTCCACTAGGTTTAGGCAATGTCTGTAAGCTGCCTTGCCGAGGACACAACCGACTAGCTGAAAGGCGACGCACTGATCCACCAATCTAATTGGTCGGACAATGAAATATGTACGGTACGGCACAATAGCCTAGCCAGTTAGAAATCTCCCTTCACCCAAAAGGTTGATGATTTAAAACCCAATGGTTTAGTCGATCTTGTCCTTAGTTAAAGTTATACTGGACCTTCTATTGATTAAAAACATAATTCAAAAACAAAGTTAAATAAAAGTACCAGGGCCTCCAGCCACAGAGTCTGTGTGACAATTCAATAGCAACGCATCTTTAGTGTTGCCCTTTACTGGGGAAAGTCGAACAACCGTGTTCGTTATGTTGGAATAATAACTCGCAAAACCCCCGAGAAAGTCTATGCAGAAGGAACCCTGTAAAGTAAATAATAAAGTCGTTAACCAGATTAAAATTTAACAATTTTGAAATAAAATTTGGTAGGTAAAATGACAGATTTACCACGTCAAACAAATAGCTTGAAAAATATTCAGAACACACGGGTAAAAAATTTTGGTAAGTTAATTTTCGTTATTTTTTGCCCTAGTATTAAAACAGCAAAGATAACACATCGTGGCACAGTAACAAGAAAAGACGGCGAAACAAACAATCGTTAAAAAAAACAAGTCTTTATTAAAAAAAAATAAACGTCTAAATTTTATTTTAATGTTTTTTTGAACTCAATTAACAAACCAACTGAAGTCAAATGTTTTATTGTTTTGTATAGAGCTGTTCATACCCTAAGCCATTGCAGCAACATAATTTGGTATCTACAACAGGTTTGGTTATAAACTTGCTTTAGTCCAGTCACAATTAGAATCCATTAAATTCTACTTTTTACATTACATTAATATGGGGGTCCACGGTAGCCACCAGGATCTTAGACAACAAGTTGTCTTGGAAAAATCACCATACAAGTCCTATCAAGAAGGCAACTGCTGCGCTAGCACAATGCCAAAGAGCAGTTAGAGGACATTAAGAAAGGCAGTAAGATGTTAAATGTTATATAGTTGCATAGCATTAATGTGTTTTGTTAATGTAGATATTTAATTCGGATAGGATACTCATGTTTATGATGAAAAAAACAGGATAACGCAGTGTGTTGTATATGATTGTGACATTTCTATTTTAAAGTTTAAACCATCATTCCACTGCGTTCGGCAACGTATGTTAAGTGCTTTGAACAGAACATAATCGTCTATTCAGATTGATCGAGGCAATGTTTTTTCGGCTAATTCTCTAATCAATCTAAAAATGTGATTTTCGTACGTTCGTACTAGGTGTTGTAATAATTCCTAAGCCTATGGGTGTGGATCATGTCTAATCGTTGGGTTACAGGAGCTATTGCACTCTGTTGTATATGATTAAGATGTTTCAACTCTTTAACCGATCAATCCACTTGGGATATTTTATCAAAAATTCAACCCATCCATTTTCTGGGTCATTTACCTTACCCAAAGACAACATCAACTAAATCATTTTTGTTTGAAGGGTGATGTTAGCTAAAAGGGTAGATCAAAGTAAATTACCGATTAATGGTTGAAGGACAAAGTATTGAACCTGAACACCAGTATGGAGCAAAAACCATTTGAGAAATGTTGTTATATAGTTACCGTGGGATTTTGAATGCTTGTTTCAATATTGATTGTTGGCACTGAATCTTTTTTAATACTTTCCACTGTTGCCAGGATGTAGTTTACAGCGTCAACCTCATTAGCGACGCTTCCAGCCGGTCGTTGCCCAAAATCAACCAACGCGTGTAAATGAGACCTGTGGACGGAAAATGTTTTCATATTTTTTACCAAAAAAAATAATAATAATAATTTTAATCACAATGAAAGACATTTAGTAACTGCTTTTTAAATTATTAGGCTGTGCGATAGTCCCACTGTTTATATGTTGGTCTTTAGGACAAATTTCCTCTTTTATTACAGCAAGAATTATTTTTTGGCCCTGGTTTTTGCTAAGACCATTGTACAATTCCATTGCATTATAATGCAATGCACATTTTTGTTTTGTTTTTTATTAAACTTAAAATATAGGCTACATTGTAATAAAATGATTCTTTTTTTGTTTTTTATTGGTAAAAAAGAGTATACACTATAATATAGTAAGTAAACTTTTGTTTTGTTATTTCATAGGCTAAGAAACATTCTTGCTAATATTATTGAAAAAGAGAAAAAGCAAAAAAAATTCAAATTTAAAATTGGAATAAAATAATATAAATATAACATAGTTAATGTCCGATGCAGAGTGACCACAAAATCATTAACTTAATAAATGTATTGCATATACAGAGATTTCGACAAGTGTCTATTTGGTTATTTTACTATTGGGAAAAAATCTAACCTGGCTCTTTCTTCTATAAAATCTGAAGAAACCGAATTTCCAATGAATTTCGGTAAAGGCAACGCACTGTAAGCATATCCCACTATGCAGAGCAGGCAAAAATAAAAGCCGAAAAATAGCAAAGCCCATTCATTCTCTGCGATGTGTGATCCATTTTTAGCAACTCCCATATTTAATTCATGTCCTGCACAAGAAAGACAGTGATTACAAGAAAAATAACATTTAGGGAGAATATTTATAATTATAATAAAAAATGTTTATTTTCTCCCAAGAAATTAAACAAACATTAATCAAAGGGAAATATTACAGGGATAAAAAAAAAGAATTATGAAAACAATTTAGCAACCACCCGTCATCCATTTTACAAAAAAAATTCTTTTTTTTACAAGACATTTTTCATGATTAACCTTTCTGTATTTTTAATCAATGAATGATTACCTACAGTCAAGTTAACATAGTAATCAAACTATGTCATATGTATATGTTAGAGACATTGCTGCTGTTTCAGTTGAACCTAATAATAAACTGGGTTTAAGCATCGGCCGCCAAGTGCCAATAACTTGCTGAATCAAAATGCTGACTCAGTTAGTGAATCCTTAAACAAACCACTTACTCACATCATTTAAACCTAGTAGAAAAATTGGTTATACTAAAACAGTAGGATAGGACCCTATTGGAAAGTTCGTTTTCTGTGCGCCGGATTTTTGCGCCAACATTTTTATGGGTCCCATTTGAAAAATTGGGACACATATTGTTTTTGTCCGTTTTTTTTTTTCTTTTTTTTTTTTTTTTTTCTTTTTTTTCGTCAAACGCTTGACAGGCATGGCATGTCGCCCTGACATCTACCAGAAGGAAAAATGGAATCGCAATGAGACTTTGCCATTTGTTAGAAAACATGGTCTAGATCAGGGATGTCCAACCTTTTTTTGTAATGGGCCGCATTGTTACTTAAAATATTTTAATGGGCCGCAGAACCTATTAAATTTCAAGAAAAATCGGTACCTAAAAACAATTAAAAAACCATTAATTTCATCTTTGAAAATAGGAACAAATAACGCACACATAGAAAGAAACACAAATTTATTTCTGCAATATAAAGTCAATGAGATTTTTGACATTGTTTTGCAGCTAAAATGTTATCAACATTTGCATTAAATGACGTTGTCTTAATTCTTAGGATGTTTGCTAGGTGCTTGTCGGTCAGTCTGTTTCTTTCTGCAGTTTTTATGTTTTTCATGGATGAAAATACCTGTTCGCAACAATATGTGCTGCCCCACATGCACAATAATTTTCTGGACAATTTAACTAATTGATTAAATTCATTACATAAATGTAATTCTTTATAAAATAAAGGAAGTGTGTGTTCTCTGTGGTAAGTTTTCAAACTCTCTCGACTTTGCAGTTCAATCAGTTCAAGTTGGAAATTGGGTGGCGCTTCATCAGACTGAAAGGAAAATGGGTCACTGAATAATTTTAATTCAATTTCTATCTTTTTAAAGTCAGAAAATCTGTCTGTAAGTTCTTGCAGCAAATCTTCACATAACTTAGCATACTTTTCATAGTTTACAGAACAGTCTTGAGCTCTTTCTGATAGACTACGAAAATGTACAATATCGCCAGCTTTCAGTTGTGCTATGAACAGTTTTAATTTCCTGGTAAAGCTACTTATTCGCTCGAACATTGAACTACACAACTGACCTTTCCCTTGTAAATGCAAGTTAAGCTGAGCTAGCATTTCTGTTATGTCAACTAAGAAAGCCAAATCATTTAACCACTCTTCATTTTCCATAAAGTTCACATTTTGTTTTTTTGTCTCCATAAACTGTTTTATTTCGGGTAAAAGTAATTTAAATCTTTTTAATGTAGCTGCTCTACTTAGCCAACGGACTTTAGAAAAGTAAACAACATCTTCGTATTCACTGCCAACTTCTTCCAAGTATGCTTTGAATTGTCGGTGATTCAAACCCCGTGATCTAATGAAATTAACTACTTTAACAATATCAGTCATCAAATGTTTCATATTTAATTTTTGAGCACATAGTTGTTCTTGATGAATCAAGCAATGGTAGGTTAGTATTTCATGGTCGACAGATTGTTTGAATAAAGCAATAAATCCATTATTCTTACCAATTAGAGCAGGAGCACCATCTGTTGTAATTGAATTAATTTTTGTTCTGTCAACATTAAAGTTTTCTAATGCCAAATTAACATGTTCAAATATATCCTTGCCTGTTGTTGTCCCCTTCATGTGACACAAGTCCAACATTTCTTCTGTAATGTTTAAGTTTTCATCAATTCCTCGGATAAAAACAGCCAATTGTGCAGTATCACCTTGATCTGTGCTCTCATCTAATGCTAGACTGTAATGAACGCAAGCGGATAAGCGTTCTTTCAATTTGCCTTCAATATCTTCACTCAAATCATCAATTCTTCTGCCAATTGTCTGATGCGATAGACTTGTTTCTTTTACTAAATTCACCTTCTCTGGACAATATTCATTAAAAGCAATAATAATGCATTCTTTTATTAATTCTCCATCAACAAGCGGTTTTCCCTTCTTAGCTATTGTTTCAGATATGAGGTAACTGACTCTTGTAGATGTATCAGTTTTAACAAGATGCCTTTTGAGATTAGTTTGTTGTGAACTAATTCCTTTCATCAATTTTTTAATTTTTGTTTTTCTTTCCTCTTTAGTTAATCTTTTATATTCAGACTCATGTTTTGAATCATAATGACGTTTGATATTGTATTCCTTGCATACTGCAATTTTTTCTCGGCATATAAGACAAAGTATGCTATCAAATACTTCAGCTACAAAATATTTGTCTGTCCAGTGAACCTGAAATTTTCTCTTTTCATCCGCTATCTTCCTTTTTTTAGTTGTTGACTGCATCATGAAATTATTTAAGAACCGTGCTTAAAATGACAAATATCGAAATAAAAAGAATTAACATATAGTTTTAAAATTTAAACATTATTTTATTAGTATCATATAAAAATAGTTATTTCGAGTCTTATAGTTATATACAATCTGTTGCTCCATACTATACTATTTCTGCGCCCCTATAAGCTGACTGGTACATTTTTATTAGGCTAAGTGTAGAATCTGGTATCCAGTCCAGATTTTATGATTCTATTAGGATAGGATAGGATATTCATGTTTATCCCCGTGAATGGGAAAACCCCAGGGGTTATCACACGGGCAATCGTCAGATCACCTCGCGCCCATCGTCGGGTTACCAAAGCTATTGCAGTGTGTTGTATATGATAGACACGTTCCTTCAATTTGGTAGAACCCATTAATCCGCTGGGTTCAGGCAATGTCCGTAAAGTGCCTTGCCCAAGGACACAACCGACCAGCTAGCGACCAGTTTCGCACCTGCAACCTTTCGATTGAAAGGCGACGCACTTAACCGCTAGACCATCGGGCCGGACTAATATTGCAGCCCCTACTTTGCTGCTCAGGGTAATGGAGCCAGAGATCGTTCCGTAACTCCGTAATTTCGATTATTACCAAACTCTTGGGCGGGCAAACCAACACAAATTGGTTTCCATTTTGGTTTCTTTTATGCGTTTAACAGCAACAAGATTCACGGTTACAGTTAAACATAGCGATTACTAGGGTGTTTTCCACCATTTAACCTTATTTAATAAAATAGTTAATTAGTAATACTAATTTAAATTTTACAAATCATAATTGACCGCATGAAAGGAAAAGTTATTCTAACAACGACTCATGTAAAACATAGAAAAACATGATTCAAAGTTCAACTTCCACTAGGCTACCTAAGTACTAAACGCGTGCTTTAATTTTTCGAGTCATATAGTTATATATAATCCTATATTCCTGTTGCTTTCATGCTATAGACTACTATTACTGCGCCCCTAAAAGCCAACTGATACATTTTAATTAGGCTAAGATTCAAAATTCAAAAAAATACTACTTGGAGTGAAAATGACTAGCGGGCCGCACAAAAACCTCAGGCGGGCCGCAGTGCGGCCCGCGGGCCGCAGGTTGGACATCCCTGGTCTAGATGAACAGAAACTAAAATTTTGGGAGATAAAACCAAGGGAATTCCCCTGGAACGTTAAAAACCAAAACGGTATTTTTTTCTAAAAAACTAGCTTTTTTGGGCATAGCGCTTGAATGGCAGCTCCAATTTGAATCAGATTTGGTAAAATGTAAGTGCATTAGTAACTGATTTAACACTTAAAAGAAATAAAAAAATTACCTAGGGAAATACCCTAAAAAATAACATTTTGTTTTTAAATCATGACTGTGACAAGCACGCCATGTCGCCCCGACATCTACCGGAAGGAAAAATGAAATCGCAATTAAACTTTGGTATTTGTTACACAACATGGTCTAGATGAACAGAAACCATAAGTTTGGGGGATAAATCCAGGGGAATTCCCCGGGAGCGTTAAACACCAAAACGGTATTTTTTTCTAAAAAAAGAGCTTTTTTGGGCATGGCGCTTAAACGGATGCTTCAATCTGATTCAGATTTCGTGGAATGTAAGTTCATT
>CH002567.1:1590298-1644000 GCA_000149265.1 Ciona savignyi | reverse complement strand
CGCACCTGCAACCTTTCGATTGAAAGGAGACGCACTTAACCGTTAGACCAACGGGCCGGGAAAATGCATGCTATAGTCTGGATATACAATATACAATACATGCAGTTTGAAAATTTTGGCTTTATGAGGCAGCCGCAAGGTTTAATAAGTTTACAAAAGCCGCCGCCAACAAAAAAAGTTTGGGAACCGCTGGGTTATAGGGTTTCGTAGGAGTTTATACTTGATGCCTATAGTTGACACTTGAAGTCCGGACGATTCCCTAGCTAATAGTCCAATATAAATCCACACAACACGCAATCCAACTCAGTCATATGTTTAACTTTTATTCTTTATTAAATACGGATAGAGTAAAACACACACAGTTTAACTAATTGTGGCAATCCTACTAGGACATAAACGGCCCATCCAAAGGAAATTGGAGTCTAAGCGCCACCTTAGCTTTTAGCTACTCACTCTAAACCACATTTACAATTGACTCGATAACACATAAAATAACCACCACCGCATAGTATTGTGTGAGAGGGGAAGTTAATTAGAACCATTAGCACCTGTTGGTTTACATGGCATGGAAAATCAGGGACGAAAACATGCAGTACATAATGAACAATGACAAACCGCAAAATTTATAGACTTGTTTAAAGTCACATTACCAGTACTAAATGCACCATTTGTGGGCCACCGGTACTGATACAGAGCTGTTTTGATATGTTTTTGGTATAGTTTAATCATTACTGATGTATCATGTATGGTAATCTCCAATCCACATTTTTTTGTTTTAGTTTGCCTAACATGAGAAAAATGACCCTTCATATATTTTTCAGTGTTTTACAAGTGCAATGAACAGAGTGGAAATTACGACATAAGGATAAGTGATGCCAACAAATTTTCACAAGACATATTAAACAAAGATGAGTGAAAACCTGGGAAACAATGATTTGCTTCGCGCTCCAATTCCAAATCGGTTCCACTACGTCTACAGCTGCGACTTGGATGTCAACATTACGATCAAAGTAGACATTTTTTATCTATAGCTTTTTAATTACATTCCGGTTAGTCTAGTGTGTCCAGCCGATTAACGTGGTCGGTTAGTGCATCGCCTTTTAGATGAAAGGTTGCAGGTTCGAAACTGGTTGCTTGTTAGTTGGTTGTGACCTTGGGCAAAGCACTTAAAGAACATTGCCTGAAGCCAGTGGAATGATAAGTTCTACCAAATTGAAGAAACATCCTAAAAATACACTACACGCTGCAATAGCTCTGGTAACTTAATGGTACGAGGTAGTCTGACAATTGCCTTTGTGTTAACTTCCCTTGGGTTTTGCCATCCATAGGAATAAACATGAATATCCTCTCCTATCCTATTCAGGAAAATGTTTAAAACACCACTGGGTAAAAAATACTATTCTGGTTGATTTTTATATCGTGTTTTAATTTAATATTACCTGCTGTTGGTCAACATGCATATTACTCGGGTGAAGTCTTATCAACTATGTTAAATTCTCAATGATTCACCATAACCATATACAATGGAATTACAGATATGCAGTCTGGAAGGGTCAAGACCCAAACGCAAATTCCAAGAATTACTTGACGATCCATACCTTAAGTTCAGTGATAGTGGGGAGATTGAACAAGAACAGGATAGTCACATGTACGCCACTGTACAGGTATCAGTAATCTTCTTTAGTTTTTATTATATTTTTTAATAATTTAATATTACAAGTAAAATATTTTCCGAGTGTAATGTATTTTAATATTGGACTAACATGATGGTAATATATGAAACAACATAGGTATTCTACTTATTGTTAATTAAGTTTAGTGTAGTAGGGAAATGCACACAGTTGATCATGTGTTACTGATTGAAATTAGTTAAACATTTAACCCTGGCTTTCTCCATTTAGTTTCGTCCAGAGTTTTTAAAACTTTTTGATGATGTTGTATTAAATTGTTGGTTAAATTAGATAGGCCTATAACTTAAATCACATTACCTTGACATTGTAAAATACTGGTTTGTTGAGTTTCCAGGAAATATAAATATGTGAGTCCGCATATCACCATAAAGTATCCATGCAGTTTCCAGTACTGCATTTACATTCAAATTTTTCAAGAGAAAAAAATTAACCGCATGATGTATTCGGCATTGCATGATGATTGTTATTTTGACAGATCTTCGATGATAACAACCCGATTTGCCTCCCCGTTCAAACTGCGTACCGCCACTATACAACGTCCGCCGGTCGTAGCTTGCATTCGTGGAACGAGTGGCTGAGGCTTCCCGTTCGCTTCAGCGAGCTTCCCCGGCACGCTGTTGCCACGGTGACGGTGTGGGACACCCACGGGCCCGGGAAAGCGCTCCCTGTAGGTGGCAGCACAATACCACTGTTCGGGAAATATGGAACTTTTAAAAAGGTGAGACAATTTGCATATAACAGATATATTGTTTTTGCAAAAAATAGCCTATTATAAAAATGAAAAAATTTACTTGCATATAATACTGGTGTCTTGTAAATAAATTTTGCATAATATTAATATGATTTTTAAATTCGTACCTCAGTCTAACTTCAACATTAATTTGCAACTTACAAAAATCAATAATAGTTTAAAATGGTGGACATTCGTGTTATGTTTGACCGGATCAGTGATCGTTACATTCTTTATTGCAAAAAAGTTAGGGTTGTAATACAAACCACACCCACTTCATCGAAATAGAACCCAAGGCAAAGTCCCTTAAGTTAACTAAAAATATGGTTTATTTCTTAAGTTAACCAACAATATGGTTTATTTTTTAGCACTTAAACATGATGATTTAATGGAGAAAATAACAATAAACCTAATTCCAACATGATTATTTTACCAAATATTTTTTCCCTCTATCTGACAAAACAGCAAGTTTATGGCGATATATACCCCCACCCCCACCCTAGTAAAGTTGCCCTAATCATGCCAGGGTCGACACGACATATGTATATGGCCTGATGTAGTGGCAGACGGCCGTACCCCCACTTCCACTCCATATAAGGCCCCACCCCATGCCAGCAAGCAGATGACAAGACTGGCCAAGCTGACCAAGAAACACAGGGAAGGCCACATGACCAAGGTTGACTGGCTGGATCGTCTGACATTCAGGTTAGAATGGTGCTCCGTAACCTTTTTTCACTCGATGCATTTAGAAACCTACCAAGTCGATACGATCTCGAGGCCTCGACCTTTACTCGTCCCATTACTAATAGTAGGCCCACTGCAAGTCAACTGCGCGGTCTTCAAAAAAGAACAACCACCCTATAGTATAACTTAAGTTGACATGTTGCAGTCTAAATTGTTCACTTTAAAATGTACAGTCTAAATTGTCCACTTTAAAATGTACAGTCTAAATTGTCCACTTTAAAATCTACAGTCTAAATCAGTGGTTCTCAATCTTTATGGTCTCGTGGCGCACCCGAGACCAATTAAGAAACGAACGGGCGCCCTTCGCATTGAAATTACTGTTTCTTGAGCGTTCTTGCTTTTCGAAAGTTAATGTAAAACCAACGTTATAAGGGAAAAGAACGAACTAGACACTAACCATTTAGTAGTTTATGATGTATGCACAGTTGCACACTCTGTCGTAATTTACGAAAAGCAAGTGTGGCGCACCTAGCTAACCCCTGTGGCACACCATTTGAGAAGCACTGGTCTAAATTGTTCACTTTAAAATGTACAGTCTAAATTGTTCACTTTAAAATGTACAGTCTAAATTGTACAAGTCTGGATTGTACATTGCTGTCTAAATTGTACAAGTTGACAGCACATTGCAGTCTGAATTGTACAATGGGAGGGTCTTCTGACAAAATCATTTTTTTATTTTCTAAAATTGTGTTTAAAATTTCAGGTTTGACATTTAGTTTAAAGTTTAATGCTTGAAGTACATTTTCCTCAGTTTTTCCATTTACGGGATAAACCAGCCTTACCTAGAAGGCTTGACCGACTGCTAAATCTTACCACTAACCCAGAGAAATCGAGGTGATTAATGAAGAAGAAAAAAAGAAACAAAATCTCATGTATCTTATGGTGGAGTTCCCAGCTGTGGTTTGCAAAGACATTAATTACTCCATCGTTTACTTCGAGAAGGATGGGGGAGAGCCAGTGCAGGTGAGAATTTATGTTTAGGATATTTGTGTTGGTTATGCTCGTCCACTCTGGATGGATGACTGTGTTGCAACCTGATTATACCCAATTGAGCTGAAAGAAAGTGTAACTGTGTACTGGATAGGATAAAATATTCATGTTTATCCACATGAATGGGAAAAACCAAGGGGATTAGCAGAGTTGCATTCCATATTTACCCCCCCCCCTGCAGGTTCGAACCAACCCTCAATTAGTTGTTGTGCCCGACCATGAACTGTTGGCTTCCAACATCATTGAGGAGAAACACCACAAACTCGCGCGGAGTTTACGGACTGGTCAACATGATTTAAAACCGAATGCAGTCGTGCGCGACCAGCTGATGTCCATCGTCAGCTACCCCATATCCAAAAACTTGTCCGAAGAAGATGAGGACCTCGTGTGGAAATTTAGGTCCGAGAACTTGTTTTATATTTAATAAAAATGCGAGACAGCGTTATCATGATTAAATGTTTTAATAAATACAAACTTTACACTCATAGATACTATCTGATGCACCAGAAGAAAGCTCTCACTAAATTCCTTCGTTGCGTGACATGGGAACGACCACAAGAGCGCAGTGTTGCGCTGCAGATGCTGGAGAAATGGGCTCCAATCGATGTGGTAGATGCACTCGAGTTGCTATCACCACGATTCCAGAATCCAACTGGTTAGATATGTTTGTTATGTCATATTGCCTGTTAATTATGTCATATAAAGTTACGTGTGTTTTTGAACCAATTACATGTAACAAAAAATAAAACCTAACACTAAAACAAAAAATACATTAAAATGAACAATTGGTAAAACACTTCTTTAAAAAATGTATGTTACAAGATATTTAAATGTTACATAATGTAAACAGTTTCTTGTAATGTCATATTGTTTATTTTGACATTAGCATACTGGTTTTGTAATTATTTGATTGATTTATAACAACTTATTTTTAATTATAAACCAAAATCTTATCCGAATCACAAGATTTAAGTAAACTGCCTCTCTATCGAGTTCTTAAATGGAATTTTGGGTATTATAACACAAAACAACATATTTACATATTTTTAATCCATTTGAATCCAGTGGCAATGTCCCAAGAGTGTTTTGCCTAGACACAAACAGAAAAGGTGTAGTGTGAAAAGTGAATTTGGAGATGTCGGTTTAGCAGACACCGTTATTTAATTGGGCAAGGGCACAAACTAACTGTAAACCCGCTATTAAGATCATTAATTCCAACCAACAGATTGCCCAACCGATTAGTCTGGTGGGTTAGTGTGTCACCTTTCGGCCTATGGGTTGCAGGTTTAAAACTGATTGTTAGCTTGTGGGTTATGTCGTTGGGCAAGGCACTTAAACTACATTGTTTGAACGCAGTGGAATGATGGGTTATACCAAATTGAAGCAATGTCTTAATCATGCTAAACATACTGCAACAGCTCCGGAAATCTGACGGAATCTGACGATTGCCTGTGTGTTACGCACATTGCGTTTTTCCAGTCACAAAGATAAACATGAATATGTTCTATTCTAATCTAATCCTTTACCATCTACAGTACGAACCTATGCTGTGAAAATACTAAGTCAAACGACTGATGAGAATCTGGTGCTCTACCTTTTACAACTTGTGCAAGCGCTTAAATATGAGAACTTCGATAAAATAAAAGACGGTAAGTTTCATTTGTTGATTACATCAAACCTGTTGAAAGTCAATTGCGCTTTTAATTTTGAGACCGAACAAAATTAATCAGTTGCTACTCATAGTCATTTTAAACCTATTTTGATCTAAAAGATTGATAAAAACATGCATTTAATTAAATTAGCCAGGGAGGAAATCGAACCCAAACCTGAATGATTACAGGTTGGGTTACCACTGCATCATCCACTTAGTCACAACAAGCTTGTCCTTAGTTCTTTTATTTAATCTAATTGTGATAGTATTGAAGGTTAATGCATAACCCTTATTAGCAAGAAGTTTTCGGGTTTAATCCCTGATTTGACTTTAAGTGCTGCTTCTGTCCCTGGGTAATACACAAACATTGCATTGATCAATCAACTAAATGAATCGTTTCAATTTGAAATAAGTCAGATAATTTTCTTGTCTTAACGTCTGGTTACCTGAGCTGTTGCAGTGTGTTGTATATGATCCAGACATTCCTTTAGTTTACATCCTCAATATTCCACCACAAGTTCCTTGCCCAAGAGCAACTGACCTGCTAGCGATCAGTTTCAATTCCTTTGAGTTAAAGGCAACATACGGACCCATTAAGCTATTTGGATAGGAAAATTGGTGTCATTAACAGTGATAAAAATTAGGGATAGGATTCAAAATTATACGAACAGGTTTTCTTTTGTATAGTACCTAACAACAGGGTCCCTAAAAAGTCTAATGTCAATCGGATCAGTGATTATCCCGATGTTCCAGGAACGGGTTCGAACCCATGCGAACTTCTTGTATTCCATCACTGGATAAAATGAGTATCCTATTCCAGGCATGGATGCTATTAAACGTCAAGAAAGTACAACATCTCGAAGTCATCAAACTGATGTGGCTTCTTCTAGATCTGGAGAAATATGCAGTGCTGAAGGGGAATTATCGAGTAGCGTGGCAAAGATGGATCTTAAATCTTCAACGAGGTGTAATGATAAATAATGTGGCCTGAACATAGTGATTATTTATTTTTCAGTAATGCTTAGGACAAAATTTGTGGGTATAGTTTGTATTCCATGCCTACACAATAGCTGTCTTGCACCAATTCTGCCAAGTTGTTTTAAGACTTGTTCATGAGTATCCTAATACCATTAATTTTTCATTCACGTGGATAAACCTGAATATCCTATCCTAACATTAAATTCATTTTTATTTTCCAGCTCTTCAAAGAGTGAAGGCACCAGCAGCCAAACAGATGGTCTTGATCTTGCAACATTCCTGATACAACGTGCTTGTCGGAACTCCTATTTGGCCAATTACTTCTACTGGTGTGTTGTTGTTTAATGCATCGTTTTCCTTGGTAGAGCTTTTTTTCGTTAACACACAGGCAATCGTCAAATTACCTCTTGTCCACTGTCGAGTTACTTGAGCTATTGCAGCGTTTTGTGTATAAATTAGACATTCCTACAATATTGTAGAATCCACTATTCCACTAGGCTCCGAAGACAATGTCCGCTAACATCGTACAAGGACACAACCGACTAGCTGGCGACCAGTTTTCTGACAGTCCTTCCTCAATGCTTTAAACAGCAAATCTGACTGACCTGCCATCATCTCCAGGTACTTGTTGGTAGAATGTGAAGAGTCTGAAGGTACGGATGCAGAAAGAAAGAAGATCGGTGACATGTACATCACAGTTCTCCGAAGGTTCAGCTGGGCTTTGCTCAAGGGGAACAAGCAGTGCAGATTAAGAAGGTGAGGTTTCCGTTGGCGGTGGTAAATAATAAAACCTGCGGATGTGCGTTATAGCTCTTATCGATGTACATGAACTCTAATTATTTATAAGAAACTGGCATAAGAACTGATATATCTTAATTAACTAGGGCTGAGATTGAGTTGAGTTTATGGCAGTGAATCCAGAGCCGCATATGACTCTTTCATTTTTTTTTGCTTGGCACTTACCAAGAAATAAATCCCTGAGACTAACCAGTGATCCATACAACAGAGCGCAGCTTGCCGGGCAGCAGAAGTTTCTAGATGTTCTCGTCAAACTGATGCAGTTGGTCGAGCGCGACAGTGGAAACCGGAAGAAAAAGATCGAAAAACTCCGAGCGATGCTGTCGGCGGAATCGGAAAGTTTGGAAAACATGAAGTTCTCTTCATTTGAACCTCTGCCCTTGCCGTTGGATCCTGGTGTTAAGGTGGGATCTGTAGGGGTGTGTGTGTAATTGGCGAGTGCGAGTGGGTGAGATAGGTGGGGGTTTGTAAGAAGGGTGGGGCTGGATGAGTATGGTAGAGGTGGATAAGAAGGGCTGGGATAAGTGGGACTCGATCAGACAGGTGGACTGGGTAAATCTCATTATCTCCGATTGTAAAAACACATAATTTGTTAACACACGGTAGTCGTCAGATCACCTTGCGCCCACCATCGGGTTATCGGAGCCATTGCAGTGTGTTGCTCTATAATTTAAACATTCCTTTAAGTTGGTAGATCCCATCATTATTTTAACTTCAGGCAACACCGTTATGTGCTTTGTCCAAGGACACAACCGACTTATTAGTGACCAGTTTCAAACCTGCAACCCTCGGCTAAAAGTCAACTCACCTAGCCGCCAAGCAAGCTACTCGGTCAGTATTTATAAAGCCCTAATCACCTAACCCAACAGGTAAACGGGATTGAGGCTGTGCAAGCCACTTTGTTTAAGAGCAACCTCATGCCTGCCAAGCTGCCATTCAAAACCACAGATGGGAAGCTTTATATCACAATATTCAAGCATGGAGATGATCTGAGACAGGTGATACTGTGGTGCTGAAGTACTAATTCTGATGTTTGTTAACAACGGCTTGGATATTTTTAATGATCAGACAAATTTTGTTTCAAACATGTACAGCTAAGCAGTACAGTGATCATATATTGTGCAGTAAAGTGCTGAAACACACGGATTTTAAAGATATTTTTAATGATTGACATATATATTCTGTGTCAAACATGTACCGCTAAACAGTACAGTGTTATATATTGACCTGAAACACCCGTATTTTGATAGCTACAGCCCATTACGTCAACATTTGCAGTTAAAAACCAGTTAAAAATGTAAAACATTCAACTGTAATGATAAACCACGTTGTCTATCTACTGTTAATTTTTGTTTCCCACACCTGACCCTTTTTCTTTACAGGACCAATTAATTCTACAAATTATCACCCTGATGGACAAGCTGCTACAAAAGGAGAATCTCGATTTGAAGTTAATGCCGTATAAAGTCCTGGCCACTAGTTCTAAACATGGGTAGGTACTTGGGGGATAATGTATGGTAGGGGTCGGCAAACTGCAACTCTCATTAATTTTATTGTCACTGTAGCTAACACTTATTATTTTATTGCTGCTGTACCGAACAATTAATAAGTGTAAAACCCATGCATAAGTAAAACAAACAGGAGAAAACTTGCATCTTTCTCTCTCACAGTGTTGTTTACCTTTTATTGCGAAAATCATTTAAGTTTTGCGATTCCAATTGATTTTTTAACTTGTGGAATACCATTTGAAATGGCTCTTTAAGTGCAAAAGGTGGCCGACCCCTGGGGTAAGTGATAATCATTTTCATTCTTCAGGACAAAGATAATCAGATTACCTTGAGCACACCGTCGGATAATTAAACGTATTGCTTTTTGTTCATTATTTTAATTGAACTGTTTAAATGGGTCTACTAAAACTCAAAGAATCTCAAACCTTAGTTGCTGCAATAGTTCTGGTAACAAGACTCTGGGCATGAGATATTCCGACGATATCCCGTATACTCCATACTGCATTTTCCACCACAGAGGACAAACCATGAATATCCTATTTTTACATCCTATTTCCTCTCAGATTCGTTCAATACATTGAGTCTCACTCTGTGGCCGAAGTACTGGCGACCGAGGGGTCGATTCAAAACTTCTTCCGCAAGCATCAACCCAACGACAAGGCCACGTATGGCATCGACCCTGACGTAATGGACACGTACGTGAAGTCGTGCGCCGGGTATTGCGTCATCACCTACCTGCTGGGTGTGGGCGACCGACATCTCGATAACCTTCTGCTGCGGAAAACGGGGGCTCTCTTCCACATTGATTTCGGGTACATATTAGGTCGTGACCCCAAGCCTCTCCCGCCGCCGATGAAACTCAGCAAGGAAATGGTGGAAGCAATGGGAGGTATGGCGTCATAATAGATATTGTTGCATATTTACAACTAAAAAAGAATCATGCCTCGTACATCCTTGAAATGCTAACTTTTTACTTTATCGAATTCATAACCTTTGTTTAAATCTCCGTAAGTGAGTTCATCTTCCGTTAAGTACATTGACCAAGGACAAAACCGACTAGCTAGTTACCAGTTTTGAATATGCAACCTTTTGGCTTAAAGGCGATGCACAAAACTGCCAAGCTAATCGGTCAAATGTATTTTGCCACACTGGTGATATTATTTAAATCGTTACGTTTAACCCGTTTTTTTAATTTATGGGTCCAAATAGCGTAATTTACTAACACCCCTGATACCCCTAAGGGCCTTAAGCTAAGGCCCTAACTTTACACGCCTACACTCAAAAACACCCGGCATACGAATTGACCATAACCCGTACTGTTGCCTTACGTATCAACATTTAGAGCAGCCCATTACAAACAATCACTACGTAATCATTACGATTCAGGTGTCAACAGTGACCATTACCACGAGTTTCGGAAACATTGTTACACGGCGTTCTTGCACCTACGAAGACACGCCAACCTAATTCTCAATCTATTTTCATTGATGACTGATGCGAGCGTTCCTGATATTGCACTGGAGCCGGATAAAACTGTTAAAAAGGTCGATTTTTTTGTTATTTTATATAAAACCGTGGATTTACATTACAAAAACCGGCGGTAGACAATCTTGACGGGTTCTACTAAATTGTAGGAACGTGTGAATCAAACACAACACACTACTTTGCCTCAGGTAACCCAACTGTGGGCGCGAGGTAATCTGACAACTGTCCGTGTGTTAACTTAACTCCCCATGCGTTTCTCATTCACGAGTATAAAAAATTAATATCCGATGTAATTACAGGATTACGCATGTGATAACGCGTCTTGCGTTTTCCCATTCACGGACAATGCATGGATCTTTTATGCTTAGATTTTATCGTTGACTAGAATCCAAATAGATGGACTTTTATACAATGTACTCGGTTATCGTAGGATGTTTTAAAAGGGATTATTATTAATGTGCATATATACACAGTAGACTGTGTAGACATGTTTATCTTGGGTTCACTTCTGAGAAAACCTGTATTGAAAGATATTAACACGGTTATTGGCGGTTTATTCGTGAGAATTTAACACATACTCACAACCATATGTCCGACCAATTAGTCTGGTGGTAAAGTGTGTCGCCTTCAGCGGAAGGGTTGCTGGTAGGGCGCAAGGTGATATGACGATTGCCCGTGTATCAAATCAACCCCCTTGGTTTTCCCATTCACGGGGATGAACATGAATATACTATCCTACAATCAAAAAGTCCCTCTAATAAAATAAAAATATTTATTTTATCATTCTTATCCGATCACCAGGTCCAGGACAAGTTTTTACTGGAGTTAACCGACGAGGAAGCAGTTCGCAATATGCAAGCGTTGATTGATGAAAGTGTTAGCGCTTTGTTCCCAGCTTTCGTTGAACAAATCCATAAATTTGCTCAAACATGGCGGAAATGATCCCAACCCTGTTTGAGTTTAGTTAAGTGTTTTTTTCCACAATAAAAACACGAAGCAGGACCTTTGTTAAAAATGTTGGGGGAAACGCAAACTGACAGTCTTTAAAACACGCCGAAAGTCCAATCGATTGTTAACGTTCAGTATATTTATACGTGGCCGCCAAACCTACATAACAAATAAAATAAAATAGATAATATTTAAAAAATAAATGCTTATAAAAAAGTATTACACTTTTTTGTTAAAGTGTTCGGAGTTTTATGGGTTCGATTCCGACAAATATATTATTATTCCGATATACGTCCTAATCCACATGTCATAAACAACCAACCGTCTTTATTCATTACTTTGTTTTATAATAATGTATTATCAATGTACCCGTATGTAAATCAAGAATTTTATCAAAATTTATGACGACACCTGTGCTTTGTGATGTCACAAATGGACATCAAAAGAGTTCTAAATAAAATATATATAATGAAAACGTGGTGTTTGAGTCCACAGTTTTGTGCATAAAGTACAATACGTAATTACATGTAATAAACTTGCAACATGAATAACATGTATTAAAAAAGTTATGTTGAAATCAGCCGAAGCACAATCGAACATACACGTCTTGTGTTCGTGATTAAAAGTTAGGCAGTAAAGCATTATCGGTTTTCCCCGTGCAATTACTAGAAAATCTCTGTCGAAAAGAAGTTTGTAGTATAGATAAACGCTCTTCTGAGAAAATGATCGAGTATTGTTTATTGCGTTGAAACTTGAAATAAACAGTCTCTTCGTTGATTTTTTTAAAAGAGGGCCTGGTTCTTAGATTACCATGTAATTCTTTTTGTTTTTTTTTCATTTGGGACGTATTTTCATGTCGATGTACCAAAAGCCACCAGCCTTTCCCCAATAGTCGATCCATTGCGCGTTGGACCACGGACGTTGACAGGGAGCATAAATGGATGTCAATCTAGCTCGGGAACAAGAATGAAACCAGAATCCACCGAGCGAAATTTCCGCACAGTTTTTCTGTTTTCCCAAGTCATTATCTACGTCATAAGTGGAGAACTGCATTCCATTTGAAATTGCCAGAGAGTCTGAAAAAATTAGAGTTTGTATTAAAAACCTGCTAGATAATCCCAATTTTTTCAACCACGTGAGGCAACTAAGCAGAATAAAACCTGTCCGATCAGATTACCGCGTACCCGTCGCCGGTTTATCGAGCTGTTATGTTGTTGGGCTATATAACATCAATTTTTAATGGGTTCGGTTGTTTAATTTTTTCACCAGTTAACTTATTAGTTGTCCCATATCCGGGGATAAACGGTATATTATTCTGTTACACCAGATCTACCAGTCAGATATTCATATATAGATTATTAGGCCGTTTGCAACTACTGTAAGCTAAAAACAAATAATAATGTGTACAAGGTCTGACATATCAGACTTATTGTCATTATTTTAGTGTAATATGCTGTTTATAGTCTAATATATACATTTTCACGATATATTAAAATTAAAAACAATAACCCTTACCGTTTGAGTGAAAGCACTTAGATACATTCAAGGGGCTTTCACTGTAGCAGCAACCTGAAAAGCTCAACTGATTAGCTCACTAAATAAAACTTGTGTTTATCCCCGTGAATGGTGAAAACACAAAAGGTGTTATCACACGGGCAATCGTCAGATCGCCGCCCACCGTCCAGTAGTTTGTTTTTTATATGACTGAGGCGGTCTTTTAGTTTAAGTGTTACTCATTTATTCACTGGGTTTTAAGGTCTACTAAGTGCCCAGTCAATGGTCACAACTGACAAGCTAGTAATCGGTTTTGATTATTAATCCATTCGGCAAAAAGGCGACGTAAAACGATAGAATAGGATACTTATGTTTATCCCCGTGAGCGGGAAAACCAAGGGGATTAACACACAATCAATTTTCAGATCACTTTGCGCCCACCGTCAGGTTGCCGAAGCTATTGCAGTGTGTTGTATGATTCACAGGTTGCTTCAATTTAGCAGAACCCATTAAGCAGCTGCGTTTAGGCAATGTCGGTTAGTGACTAGACCAAGGTCACAACCGACTAGCTAGCGACCAGTTTTGAATCTGCAACCATTCGGATTAAAGGCGACGCATTAAACCACTAGGACAAGTCCTGGCCTTTTAACAAAAATTAAGCAACCATCCTCATGCTGTAATAACCTAGGAAATTTAAGTGTAGGCTTGGCTGCAAGGAGTAAGTGAAAATATTATTTAAGCACCATACCATGGTAAAACCATTACAATGAAGCCTGTAACACCACAACCACATATAGTACCTGGAATAGTTAAGCAATGCTCATGTGTAACGTTGGTGATACCACAACTTCTACGATTTTGTGGGTTGCCGTAGTCGCATACGGTGTCTGTAAGATGAATTTATTTCTTAAATACCTAGTTGCCACGCTAACTGTGTTTACCGTTTTGGTGCCCAAAGCCAGTGATGTTTAGTTTGTAGTTGGATGCAGCCGGACCCACGAAAAATGAACTGAGAATGTAAAAAAATCATTTTTGTTAATAAATACATGCTAGGGTTGAGAAGCCACGGATTATGGGTTAAAATCCGGGTGAAAATATTTCCACAAAAATTCGGGCGAAAGACTTACGAATATTCTGCTGCAAAAGTAACATTATCACATGCTGTCATGTCTAATCGAAGTTCCATATTACGAAGACTTGTCAACGAGTGCATGTGGTTTAATCCTGTGAAAATCGCTTAAAATAATTAATTGATAAGCTAATTTAATCAAGAAATGGTAATTTTTAGTTACAAAACAAACCCAGCCAAAATTCGCCATTTTTGTCACCGAATCCTTGTGTGTAGTTGGCCCAGCTTTGATTAAAATCAACACTACCGTCCTGTCTGCGCATTATCACCTAAAACAATAATGTCTTATTCACAATTGTGACCTAATTTTGTCATCATACCGTCCACCCCCCTCCCTGGGTTGTCATATCGCAGTACACGTTTAGAGGATCGTTGCCATCCGGATAGATAGTGTAGAGACCGTTGGAAGTATGACCGATGTTGTAAACGCCTGCGAAAAGCTTGGTTTATTTATATCATTAAATTGACACACAACAAATATCATTAAATTGACACACAAGCATACTCCAACGCTCAAACTAAACTACCTGTCTTCATAGTAGCGACCCACGTCATGGTAATCGAGGTAAAGTCCCATCCCACGTCCTGGTCTATGCGTCGCAATTCCACCCACACTTCGTGTATGTCGATCTCTATTACTTTAACGTCAAATCTCATCGTCGATGACGAGTCGGTTGGTATGGCAACGACAGTGACGTCAGCAGGTGCGGAAGACAGGCACAGACGATACACGATGTTAAGGTTTAGTTTAGCGAACGGAGATTGAATAACTTTAACTAATGTACCACGATGGGTTTTCTGCTGGCCTGTACGACAATTTTTTTAAAGAAAAAACAATTAAAAATGCGAGTTGTTTGGTAAATAGTAAGAACAAAAGTTTAAAATTCTCTAGCTGGTTACTCGCCGGTAATTTCGGTTGTGTCCTCAGACAATCCACTAGCGGACGTTACCTGAACCCATCAGTTAAATGGTTTTAATAAAACTGTCTTAATTATGTTATAACACACTGTTATAACCCAGTCAACCTAATAGAACATATATATATAGCCTATTCTAAATAGTGGTGAATAACATATTGTTGATAATATCTAATTTTCGGCAGTTACTTCCCATATTTCCCGGGACAGTCATATTTCTGCCAAATACCACAACCACCTATTAGTTAAACCACTTTTAGATTGCATGCTATATGTTTCTGCAGAACCGCATTGCTATTCTGTATTCACAAAGCACTAATAAATTAATATATTTGCCATAATTGGATTTTAGCATATAATTGAGAACGATTTTGCCAACACAGTATATTCATAATCACTTACTGGTGGCAGTAGCGGTGAAAAGGAGTAGAAACAGAAGCTTTATCATGGCGGCTCCAATATGGAGTTTGACGTGCAATAAGCTTTGCTTCCGTTTTTCCGTAAGATTTGGACTTTGGCTTCGATTGCTTGAAATAGATTGCGTAACCGAGACACTTGTTCGACGTTTGGTTAGATGCGCTCGTGACTTTGTTTACAGGTATACTTTTGGGAATTCACAATGGGGTTCAAATCACTATTAGGCCTGATTAACAAACTAAGTCTTTTTTTGTAAAATAAATCAAAAGAATATTTTTTACACTATATGCATAACAAATTTGGTATAAGGTAAGCCGGACCCACACATTTCTGATTTCACCAAAAAAGTCATATAAACCATAAATAAAAATACCAAATGTGGTTTTGAGCAACCCATAAGTATATAATAAATATGCAGCGTACAGTTTAAATAACTTATTTAAACAGTATTGGAAAAACCTGACTGGCACTTACTTATTATGGTTCGGTTCTTTTTTGTATTTCCCCTGTCAAAGTGCGAAAGGGAGAACATATATGAATATCCTATCCTCATTATGCTTAACTACAATATCCTATATTATACTGTTAATAGGATATATATTACTCTCTTTATATATAAAATATACCTATATTTCGATTTTTACACTACTAAAGACGCTTTCTTACAAAACGAACAAGGTATAATCACCTATATATGAATCTGTGGTGATAACAAATAAAACCGTAGCTGTAAAAAGGTGTCTTATGACGTACAGTGTGCTCACTTGATTCGTATTATACATTAAAAACGGTTTCCGGGTTTCCCAGTAAGATCGCAACATTGGTTTTAGTTTGTTGTGTTGCTTGCAGAATCAGCGGTTTGGTCAGAATCAAATGTGGTTCGATTTCAAGTTTAACTTATTTACAAATTTAAAACTTGGCGACGAAGGGTCCGCTTAACCAAGTTGATCTGGACATATATTAGGTGTACTATTGTCATGAAAGATGTACGTTTATTGGTAACATGAGGTCTCAATTTGTCCGACCGGTTCGTCTGGTGGTTTAGTGCGACGCATTTCAACCAACCGCAAATTGGCGTGCGCAAGCAGACAATCGCAATGGAAACATCGTAAAAGCACTTCAAGAGAATATTTAATTGGAAACAAACAGTTCAGTTAATGTAATTCTTAGGTTCAAATTTGTAAAGGGTAGTTTGAAACAATTTTGTTTACCATTAGGAGAAAGTCTGTCTCGCATAAGGACAGACTGTAAGAAATACAATTCACTACCAAGAACAAAACGCTTGATTGAGAAAATGAAAAACAAATTATAGTTTTGTTTATTTTAAGGAAATTTCTTTATTATATTTACCAACTTGTCGTAAGTGGATATTTGGGTTAGAGAGTTAGCCGAGTTCTCTGGCATGGGAATTATCATTTGAATTTTGTTTTTGTGCAAAACAGCAACTGATGTTTTACATGATAATTTGTTTATCGAGGACGAATTTTCATGTCGATGTACCAAAGGCCGCCCTTCGTTCCCGGATTGTCGAGCCATTGTGCGTAGTACCACGGGCGTTGACAGGGAGCATAAACGGATGTCAATCTAGCTCGAGAACACCTTCTGAACCAGAATCCTCCTCTGGCTCTTTCGGCACAATTTCTCACTTCAGATAAGTCATTATCCACATCATAAGTTGAGAACTTCATTTCATTCGAAACTGCCATTGAATCTAAAAAAAGAGAACATTTATTTAAATACAGCACGATAACTCTTTATTTTTGACCATGTGACGTAATTAATTACAATGGCTAAACATGTAGTTTCCAATTTGTGTTAGGGGTACCGCTTGCTTTACTTATTTTGTTATTTTTTTTGGTATTTCCGTGTACTCGATATGTTGTTCAAAACAAAACAAATCCGGCAGTTTAGGCTTATCTCTATTACATATTCGTTTTTTTAATCACTGCCTGCTCTGAAACTGGTCTAAGTTAATGGATTGGCTGTTGTAATTTATTAAGTTTAATGGCCACAACTTTGCCGGGTCATTTTAAAACAAATGAAAATAAATTATTAGTTTCCATAATTATAGAAAAACGCAACTTGTACTGTTTAACGCGGGTTTAGGGCAAGACCAGGGATGGGCACGATTTTTGAATCAGGGGCCAAAATTATTTTATTATTGGACTGGCGGGACAAGTGATAGAGCCACAAATCACATGCACGGGTCTTTTTACCGCACACTTTTCTTCGAGGCTTAGTGTTATCTTATTTATTTTTTTTATTTGGGTTTAGCGGCCACGTCTAATTTTACTGGATTTTAATAGTTTATTGCTTGTTTTTTAGACGTGTTCTAACGACTGTCGTTTTGCCGTTTTTTCCCGTTTTCCAATGTTTTTCAAAAATCCTGATTTATGTTTTCATCGTGGAAACAAAAAATAAACTAGACTAAACTACATATAATTGGTCCCTGTTGATAAAAAACATTCAACTAATACGTGACATTATTGGTTAAACCAGAAAACACGCTCGCGTGAAGCGACGCATTAAACTAGCTGTGACTTATAATAATTTTGCTGTGGCTTTGTTTTTTAGTCTTGAAATATGGCGGTAATATCAGTCGGGCCAAAATGAAAGACCTGTCAAGCATGTTTTGGCCCTGGGCCGTAGTTTACCCATGTGGGCATTGGACCGAAACTCTATAGTTTAAAAGAAACGTGTCTGGCGCTTAATTAACGTTTGATTCACTTTTTTCTTAGTGTTTAGGGAAATAATAAAAAAAATCAAATATACACACACTAATTAATAAGGTAGGTTAATGGCCTTACCTGGTGAGCGATAACATTTAAATTTTGTCAAGTTTCCATTGAAGCAGCAACCTAAAATGTTCGGGCGGTTAAGTTATGGTTGCTTAAGAAGATTGAAGGGACTGCGGCTATTCTGTTTATGTTATAAAACAAAAATCTTAACTTCCATATGCGGTATATGTTCGTATGTAAATTACAAAGATCACGACTTTTTTTTATGAAAAAGCAACTCGTAGATCGGAATATATTGTTAACCTGAATATAAAATATATTATATACCTGTGGATTATTCAATTAGCCATACGGATATAAAAATTATTAGAAACCTATATAGTATATACCATAATTGCACTCTTAATGTAGTCTTGTCTATACAGCACATAACTTGTTAAAATATGATAGAAATACGACTTGTCTATACAGCACATAACTTGTTAAAATATGATAGAAATACGACTTGTCTATACAGCACATAACTTGTTAAATTATGATATAAACACCACAACATAATAAAAACACAAAAAGCTGCCAATAATTCAATTAAATTAGGCTTACCTGGTACATCTAAGCATCGTGCTAGTGTAAAATTGTTGTAACCGCATTTTCTGAGCTTTTGTGGGTTGCTGTGGTCACATATAGTGCCTGTGAGATAAATTTATTTCTTAGATACTTAGTTGCCACGCTTATTGTTTTTTACCGTTTTGGTGTGCATAACCAGTAATGCTTAGTTTGTAGTTGGATGAAGCGGGGCCCACGAAAAACGACCTTGGAATATAAAGAATCAGTTTTTTGTTTATGAACCAGACATCCCATAGGTTCGAAAACAGGCCACGATTAATGGATTAAAACTTAGCGTCAAACTTACGAATATTCTGCTGCAAACGTAACATTATCACATGCTGTCATGTCTATCCTAAGTTCCACATTACGGAGACTTGTCAACGAGTGCATGGCGTTTAATCCTGTGTGGAAATCGCGTAAAATATTTAATTGGTAAGCTAGTTTAATCCAGATAAGGTAATTTTTAATTAGAAAACCAACCCAGCCAGAAGTCGCCATTTTTGTCACCGAATCCTTGTGTGTAGTTGGTCCAGCTTCGATTAAAATCAACATTACCGTTCTGCCTGCGCATTATCACCTGTAACCAATAATGACAAATGTAATACTGCTATAAATAGAGAGCGACAACCACGCGTTTAGCACCAACATTATAAACACAGATTTTACTTGTAACATATATATATATATATATATATATATATATATATATATATGTTACATATATATATATATATATATATATGTACATGTGCAATCAGGTCTTTAACCACAATCAATATATTATAGATGTAGCATCTGTAGGCCTTAATCATAATCTGGTTTCGAATTAATGTTTTTAAAATGTCTATGTTCACTATTGTGAGCTCATTTTCATAACAATTAATATGTTTTTTTAATTCCTCAACCTCGTGGTTTTATTTCCTTTTTGTGCTTATGTTATACTGACACCACGTACATTTAGTGAGTTTATATAGATAGACCTACGGAAAAACAGTTAGTAAGCTAATAGTTTATTAATATTTGTTGTTTTATTTAGGCATATGTGTATATTTATGTAAAATTATTAAAATAGAAAACCGCTCATCTCTCAATGCATAAGAACGTCCAGTTAATAAAGAAACCATCAATCAAAGTGATATCTGGAGTATAAGCAAACAGCGCGTTTGAACTGTTCCTTATGTTAAGGACTCCGATGAAAGTAGGTCGCACCAGAAGGAGGCCTTACAATAGACGTTTTATCCATTTTTTCCGCAAGCAAAAACGAAACGGTCCCAGAGAAACCCAAGCTGCTGCGTTCCTAAATTTAGCCGTTAATCCATTTCCAGCTAAAATTTGATATTCAATGGACTATTAATTTAGACAATTAAATTAAATGTATAAAATTAGGCTGATTACTAAGATACCTAAAAATACTGAAAATGAGTAAATGTGTTTTACAATTCGACGGAATTTCCCGGAGGTATAACCCTAAATTTAGTATCTCGTGTAACTAACCAAATCAAAAAATTTAATTCGATTAAAATATCATTTCTCTATAGAAATCTCGGACAAAACACGCGTGTCATATAATGAGCAATATACTTACAAATTTTCCAAAGTAATTAAAAAATAAATATATACTTTTAACATCTTTGGTGAGTGTACAGTCAGCAGATACCCAATTAATTCAAATTTGTGCAATGACGTTGCGCTTTATGATCTATAGAAAATCATATCCATAAGTGTAAATTAGTGTTTTTAGATGTGAGTGAATTTTCCAGTGATAAAAACTTAAATTTTAGGTTTTTACATATCTAGGTCATTTAGATAACATATTTGAAAGTAATTTTGATTTGCATACTCCTTCTTGATGATCTCGTACACCCCTATCAAGAGTTTGATAAAACATATTTCCACAAAATTTGGGAGATTTTCCTGGGTAAGTAAAAAATGTAATTACCTTTTTTAAATTTTTTTTTATTATTTTACAAATTCTCCCTAAACCTCTACAAATAGAAGATGACATCACCAGTATATGTGTTCCTTTGTTTAAAAGGGGCCTGTAACGAATACATACCGTCCACCCCCCTCCCTGGGTTGTCATATCGCAGTACACCTTTAGAGGATCGTTGCCATTCGGATAGATAGTGTAGATACCGTTGGAAGTATTACCGATGTTGTAAATGTCATTGCAGTTCAGCAAGCCTGCATTTAAGTTTATTGGTTTATTTATATAATCAAATAGCCACTAAAATATTAGTTCGGCCATTTAGCAAACTGTTAGTAAATTAAAGCAGCAGCTGGCTAGTCGGTTGTGTCATTGCCACTAAAAAGACATCGCCTAATGCGAGTGGTTTAATGGGTTGAACTGAAACAGTAGAAACGCCTTACTCATATAGCATATACACAACAATTTCTTCGTTAACTTGATAAGGTAGTCCGCTTAGTGTTTAGTTAATAACCGCCCGTGTTCTTCCATTCACGGCGTTAAAACATGACTATGTCCGAAGTTTGATCATTTGATGGTGCCTCTTATTATCAGTGTGCGTCTTGCTAATTATTTTAGTCTAAGGATGGTCGTGGCGGCGAATGGTTAAATCACCAGTTTTCGTCTAAAGCTCTCAGTGAGCGTACAATGGTTGCAAATGTGGCGTTTGAAAAATAATTCCAGTTATATTTGTTTGTATTAAAGTTATTTAAGATGCTGAAACTATAACAAATTACGCATAAGGTGGGTAGTACTCATAAGGTAGAACTCTTAACCCAAGACACCTTGTGTATGTACAAGGTTTAATTACCAGCAAAGAAATATTTAACCCTCAAACTAAACTACCTGTTTTCATGGTAGCGACCCACTTCATTGTAATCGAGGTAAAGTCCCATCCCATATCCTGGTCTGTGCGTCGCAATTCCAATAACACTTCGTGTATGTCGATCTTTATAACTTTGGCCTCAAATCTCATCGTCGACGACGTGTCGGTTGGTATGGCAGCGACAGTGACGTAAGCAGGCGCGGAAGACAGGCACAGACGATAAACGATGTTGAGGTTTAATTTAGCAAACGGGGATTGAATAACTTGAACTGACGTACCACGATATGCATTCTGTTGACCTAAATATACAAAATGATTGTTGATATATTATAAATAGAACGGAATTTCTAGATTATGGAGTAAATATTAAATAAATCCCCAAAATTAACATTCCGTTATGGTTGGGATACAGTGCCGCGTAGTAATATACAAACACGAACTATGCTTGGCACCTTAAATCCCTACATTTGGTCATAATGAGAACATTGCTATTACGAGTAGCACAATATCTATACCTCATGAAATATTTTTAATTTTTAAAGTCACTGGTTATGAAATGTCGCAGTTATTAGACTTGCGGTGTGTTTTAATATTAGCTTTTGTTATGTATTAAACTGTAGTTTAGAAGTTAAAATTTAAAAAGAAGTAAAAAGAAGTTAAAAACTGAAGTTAAAATAAATTTTCTGTAAGTTAAAGTAGAAGGTAATACCAGTCTTAAAAAACTGAAAGTTCTGCTGTTTCTGGTACGTCTGGTGTAGTATGAACCTTGAATGACGTCACTACGCTGAAATTCTTTCTACGGATACTGGTAGCTCTATGCTTACTGAAATATTGATATACCTTTTAGCTCTCCGCCACTTTAGTATATTTGTGGACTCCTTTAATTGTTAAACGTCATAATAAAAAAAGTAAATGGGTTTATATTAAACATATGCTTATTGAATTATTTTTATTGGTACTTACTGGTAGAAGCGGCGGTGATGATGAGTAGAAGCAATACCTTCAACATGGCTACTTTAAGCTAGCAGTTTAATCGGTAGACTGCCAAAATAAAGTCTGTTTCCGAGATTCTTAGTAAGATCACGATTTTGGTTTAGGTTGTTTGCAGTATATACGCAGTCAAACGGAAGTTTGATGTATAAACATCCGTTTAGTAATTTGATTTTCAAGGTTTAATATTTAACAAATTTATAAGTTCGGTAATGGAAATGGCAGTTTGATCGACATGTTTTTCTGGGGAATTGCTCATTTAAAGAACCTAAGACTTTTCATTTAAACAACGAGGATTTGAATATATCTACCAGCAGCGATTCAACTAAAACTTTTACAACTAAACTACTTTACAATTAAATGTCTTTTAACTCAGTTCTAAACCTAAACCCTTTCACCAGAACACCTACAAACAAACCCGTACAGCTAAAATCGTTTATCCCAACAACACATTGTCACGACTTACCAATAGGCATAGGATATATTGTGCATAATCAAGACATATACATTTGCCTATTAGAAGCGACATGAATACAATACAAGAGAGTTTCTTATGATTAAAAACCTTCGAGACAATCTATTACAAAAACAAATCAAATTTTCAATAAAAGTAAATGTTTCTGAACGTATATAATAATCCCATTGAGTAGGTAGAAAAATACTTTTGGTGAAAAACCATAAAGCGGGTGTTAGGTTGTACAAAAGGAAATTACAAAATTATGCAAATTCGCAGCATTCCTGCACTTTAGCACGTACACGCCGAAGTTAATACTGATAAGGCCACCATATATTTTTCGAATACCTTTTTCGGAAACAAAATAAAGTTGCCCAGAATGTTTAAACCTAACATGACTGCTTATGTAAGTGTAGCCTAAAACAATCTATGGGTCGTAAGTATAAAATTTATCAAATGTACTTTTTTTTTAGACGTAAAGGTTTAGCTGTGAAAGGATTAGGCTAAAATGGGTTAAATTGTAAGCGGTGTACTTAAAAGAGGATGAGTTGTAAAAACTTTTGTGTATTAAGGGTACGGTTTAAAAAGGGTTCAGTTATAAGGGGTACAGTTGTAGGGAATAAGCAGTTTTCAGTTGTAAGTGGTTAAGTTACTAGATGTTTATTTGTCATGGAACGATATTTTCTTTTGTTTAATTGGTCCAGACTCTTCGTTGATTTTTGCTCTGTTTAAGAGATTGGTCTGGTTCTCAAAGATGAAAATGACCTTGTAAATACTTTTTTGTGTTTTTTTATCATTTCCATTGTTTATCTGGGACGTATTTTCATGTCGATGTACCAAAAGCCACCCCTCCTTCCCAAATAATCAAGCCATTGTGCATTGTACCACGGACGTTTACAGGGAGCATAAAGTGATGTCAATCTAGCTCGGGAACATTTATGGAACCAGAATCCACCGAACGTCTCTTTAGCACAGTGTCTAGCCCGAGACAAGTCATTTTCCACGTCAAAGGTGGAGAATTGCATTCCATTTGAAAGTGCCATGGAATCTAAAAAAACGTTTATTAAAAAAACATTTTATTAGAACTGATAATTCATTTTTCTAATAAACTATGTGACGTAGTACCCAAAAGCACAGTGTCTAATCTAGGGTTTTTGGTGAATTGGGCCACGTGGCTACGCTTCTTTATGTTGTAACAACAACTCAATTAATAGAACTTCTTTTTCTTATTGTTTTTTCTTGTATTTAATCAAAATTGAAATATTTGTTTGCAAACAATTTTTTATTTAGTATTTTTGTGCAAGCTAGCGATTGAAATATTGCAAAGTCGACATTGCCCAAACCTTGTAATTTGTTGGGTTCTACCAAAATTAAAGAAACGTCTCAATCATACACTACATTAGCTTCTAATTAGCCGACGGTGAGCATCTGGTAATCGGGAGATGACGCGTAAAAAGACGTTTTCATACGTATTCACACGGTAATCTGACGATTTCCTATGTGCAAATGTCCCTTGCGTTATTTCATTCATGTTGATCCCCAAAACCACTTATTTTTTATGATATGATATTCATGTTTTTATCCCAGTGAATAAGAAAACCAGGCACATATTAATAAGGAATTACGAGAGTAAAATAATTTTGAGTTTATCTGGGACAACGATTGCTTTAGTAATAATCATGTCTGACGCTTAAATCTTTACTTTACAAAGACGGTTTATATATTTGCTTGTTTTCTTAATATCATAGGGAAATAGCAAGTCAAAAAATAGCAAGTCAATTAACACATTTAATAATAAATAAGGTAAAATGGACTTACCTTGTGAGCGATAGCACTTATTTCCGGTTTTTCTAAAGCAGCATCCTAAAAAGGTCGGTGGGTTAATTTATTGGTGGGACGTGTAACCGCCAATTGAAGGGACTGGCTATCAAGGTAATGCTATAAAATAGTAATCTTAACTTTCATAAGAACTTCGATGGATTTGCGTTTGTACCTAAACAACAGCTCGACTGAAGGATATGTCTTATAAAGTTAAACGAATTGTTGGTGAAAAATGAACACTTAGATCAAAATGTATTATGGATATGCCACGAGGATATAAATATATAGAGAAATGGACAGACCATAATTACACTACTAGTTTAGGTTTGTCCATATAACGATATTCCACCTAACATGTAAAAATATAGGATAAACGCCACAAGATATTGCAAACACACAAAAAGACTGACAATAACAAACTAAATTCTACCTGGTATAGCTAAGCACCGCTTAAGTGTGGACCTGCCTTTACCGCAACCTCTTTGTCCTTTTAATGCGCTGTATTCACAAATAGTACCTGTGTGATGAGTTTGGGGATTATATTTTGGTTATACCCCTATTTTGGTTCCAAAGCCGGAAAAAGATTCGAATACCGCATCCTACCATGAGTTATTTTCCAAAAACAGCTTAAACACTCGATTGCACTCAAAACCAGTGATAAGGGCTAATCTGACACCCCATAATAACAGTAATAAATTAACCAATAAGTTTAACTTTTTAAAGGTGTTAGCTAACATGTATTCGATATACAGGGGCATGTTGGAGACACATTACAAGGTATACTCCCGTTTGGCACGAAAATAGACGCACCAACACTATTTTCCCCGATTTTAGGCATTTTGTTGTCGATCTTTTTAGTTTTATATCTCACCTAACCAAAGAACTCGATCGTTTCTGCACGCAAAAACACACAGCGTGGATTTTAAAGGTGTTTTAAAACTAGTAGTGATTCACTCATGGCTAACATCCTTTAGTACTTACCGTTTTGGTGTCCATAACCAGAGATGTTTAGTGTGTAGTTGGTTGCAGCCGGACCCACGTAAAACGACCTTAGAATGTAAAGAAACAGTGTTTCGATTACGATCAAAGTGTTATGGTTTTAATACAGGCTACGATTTCTGGACGTAAATCCGGGACAAGTACTTACGAATATTCTGCTGCAAACGTAACATTATCACATGCTTTCATGTCTATTCTAAGTTCCACATTCCGTAGACTTGTCAACGAGTGCATGGCGTTTAATCCTGTGGAAATCGCGTAAAACATTTAATTGATAAGCTATTCTAATCCAGATAAGTAAATTTTAATTGAAAAACCAACCCAGCCAGAAGTCGCCATTTTTGTCACCGAATCCTTGTGTGTAGTTGGCCCAGTTTCGATTAAAATCAACACTACCGTTCTGTCGTCGCATAATTACCTGTAAACGATGGGGTTTTAAAAATAGCATGTCAGTCCCAGCGAGTTTTAATCACATGTTAAGCACCACGATTACGATTTAACTAGGATAGGATATTCATGTTTATCCCAGTGAGGCGAGTGGGAAAACCTGCAATGGTGTTATCACTCGGGCAATCGTCAGATCACCTCACGCCCATCGTCGGGTTACCGGTGCTATCGCAGTGTGATGTGTATGAATTGGACGTTCCTTTAATTTAGTAGAACCCATTATTTCGATGGGTTTGGGCAATATCTGTTAAGTGCCTTGCACAAGGACACAACCGTCAACCATTCGGCTAAAAGACGACGCACTAAACCAACAGACTAACCCGTCGAAGGTGAAATGTGATATCGATTGAACAATTGCGAAATGTCAGTCTGTCCCCTATCACGACTTTTAATTTGGAAAATAAGGGACATTCCGCGTGTATCACTTATTAAAATTTAAATAAATATTCAGAGAGATCAATATATATATACATCTATCTCAAAGGGCGGCCGCAAAGTTACCAAAGCAAGCTTGTTATTCTTGTTCATGGACAGAAATATATTCGTGTCAGATTCGAGTGAATTTTCAGCATTGCACCATATGATCCAAAAACCTCTAGACCATGTTATCCAGGCTATTTTATATGATCGGGTTTGTGTGAAAATCCCATGAAATGAAATAACATCTGGTACTTCCTGGAACTTTCCAAAAAGTTTAGAACTAATTTCCCTTTCGGTCTACATGCGCGTTACACACAATTTCCAACATTTAAAAGAAGGAAAGAAAAGAAATAACACCAATATGTGTGTCCATGATAGAAGGGCCCCAAATAACGACTACCTACCGTCCACCCTCCTCCCTGGGTTGTCATATCGCAGTACACGTTTAGAGGAACGTTGCCATCCGGATAGATAGTGTAGATACCGTTGAAAGTATGACCGATGTTGTAAACGTCATTGCAGTTCAGCAAGCCTGCGTATAAGCTTATTGGTTTATTTATATACTCAAATGGCCACTTAAAGTTGTAAAAATTAGTTCGGCCATTTAGCAAACTGTTAGTGAAGCTTAAGCAGCACTTGACTAGTCGGTTGTGTCATTGGCAAGGTACAAGTTCCCTTCAATGGGTTGAACTAAAACAATAGGAACGCCTTATTTATATACAACACACTGCAATATCTCTCAAAAAGTGGGTCCGGAGAGAGGTAACTTCGTTGTAGTAATCAAATCATTGTCCATCTAATAACACCCCTAGTGTTTTTTTTGTGGAATAAAACGTAAATAAGTGTAATCCAGTCGATACGCTTTTCCTTATCAGTGTTTGCCTTTACTACTGTTTTAACTGATTTATGTTGTTACGTGATATCGCCTTTTTAGATAAACTAGGGTCGGAATAAACTTCCAAAAGAATGTTTTTTTACAGTCAGCGGGAATTCCCGTTATCGAGAAAATTGTAAGAGTTCAATTTTTCAGATTTTCTGCGTTATCGCTGATGAAAATCCGTTTCCCACGAAAAAAACGTAAATACTTTATTTAGATATTTTAGAAATAAAGTTTGGATTATTAACTCGAAAGGGTAGCCAAGGAAGCAAATCGTTTCTGCATGCACAAATATATACCGTACACTTAAAATGGGTTTTAAAAATAGTGGTGGTCTACACGTGGTTGACACTCTCTAGGTATGCTAATATTCTTGCCGCTAAAACTTTTCTCAGTTGGTGGATGGTGAACTATAATTTCACGACACCTTATGTATGTAAAAGGTAGATTTACCTGCAAAGCATACTCCAACGCTCACCTGTCCTCATAGCAGCGACCCACGTCATTGTAATCGAGGTAAAGTCCCATCCCATATCCTGGTCTATGCGTCGCAATTGCACTAACACTTCGTGTATGTCGATCTCTAACACTTTGGCCTTAAATCTCATCGTCGATGACGTGTCGGTTGGCATGGCAGCGACAGTGACATCAGCAGGTGCGGAAGACAGGCACAGTCGATAAACGATGTTGAGATTTAGTTTAGCGAACGGAGATTGGATAATTTGAACAGATGTACCACGATATACATTCTGCTGATCTAAATATACAGAATGATTTTGTAATATACAAATATACCAATGTATACGGCTTCGAATGTAATTTTATTAGGTTTTCTGCTACATAAGGAGAGGGACATGGTAGTAGTAATGTAGTATCTTGTTTAAGGGTCAGACTCTTTGTTTCTATAGCTTTTTTACTTGGCAGGGTTTCGAATCCGTGATAGACTCGTCATCATTACCGTTTTGGTTTTAAATTGGTATATTTTTTGGTCGCGTTAACCATTCGGCCACGGGTCCATACACTGTGGATCTATATATCATCCTGCATTTGTTCCTAACAAGGATAATGCTACTAATGATACATCTTTGAGTTATATTGCCTCTTATGCTAAAAATCATGCAAACTAACCCACCAGACTATTCTATCAGACAAATTTAACGATTGGCCATATGATACCGCAGCTTAAATTTTCCCATTCACGGAGATAGACATGAATTCTCTAAATCCTGATGCTGGAATGTATAAATCTTTAACGGCTTCCGAGGTACACATGAACAATGTCACTTTACTACTATGAAGTAATTACTAGTATGCTTTAAACACATAAATATAGAAAAAAAGATACAAAAAGACCTAAGCGTAATTAAATAATATCTAAAACTTGTTTTTTATACCATTTTTATATTAATATATCACTAAAACATTGTTGTATCTAAAATATATACTTTTTCAACTTATTGATACAGTTTTCAAACAAAATACCATTAAAGTACTTACTGGTAAAAGCCGCTGTGGTAATGAGTAGAAACAGCAGCTGCAGCATTGCAGTCTATATGAGGTGCATAAGTAGAAGCCTCTTATAACGAGCTGCAGCCTTGCGACTTATGATGTGTATAAGTAGACAGAATCCTGTAACGAAGTCTCTTTCCGGTATTTGCAGAAACATCACGTTTTTGGCATTGGTTGCTTGCACTGTCTTGACAAGCAATTCAACAATTCACGCTTTCGGGCCACACTTTTTCCTAAAGCCGGCTCATCCACAGTATTAGTTGTGCTTTACCGCACACTCTTCTTCAGGGCTCTATATCATTTGGTCTTAAATAAATTTTGTTTGCAAATTATTGTGCTTTCGCTGAGGTTCGGCTGCCTCGTCCGCTATATTTATATACGTGTTTTAATGACTGTTTGTTTTGTTGTCTTTTCCTGCTCCTGTATCGTGATTGATTCGTTTGCTCTTTTAATACTGGGCAAAAAATGAATAAACTACAGTAAACAATTAACTACATGTATAGGCGGTGATTTAGTTCATTTTCAAGAATTTGAAATGTCGTTTAGAATTAAACATAGTTGGTTTGGATGTGCATCAACCATTGCCAATATTGCTATGCTGATGTATACGCATGAATGTAAACGCAACTTATTTGCCGATTCCCCTTTATGAATCGCTATCCTATTGACCTGAAATATGTTGTCGCATGCAGAGTATTCTTATGGGGAAGCTTACAGCAGCTTGAAATCTGGTTATAAAAAGAACAGCCTACACCATTTTTACTTAATTTTATTTTGACGTAGTTGATTTCATTTTAAATTTAATAAGAAGATTAAAAGTTTTTTCATACACGAAGTTAAATAACAAGTGTGCACAAAGTATTTATTTTGTTGAATTTTTTATTCGCTAACAAAAGGTAGGCGCCAACGAAAATCAGGCGTCTTTTAAAAAAAACAGATGCACAGTATTACACAGGAAATACATAAAAAACAGAAATATATGGAATTCGAAATAAACGATTGGATTCTTGTATGTCCGAATGGTGGGCAGCAGAGAAAGAGTTTAAACAAGTTTAAAACTTGTAAAGATTCTGGCGTTTTTTGTTTAACGGTTGTTACTCCACAAAAATGCCCTTTTTAGAACATGGATAACCAGATGAATTGGTGATTTTGGGACCCATTCGTTTGGGCGCTTAAGAAAAATAATTCAAAAAATGATTATCAAAATACAGTAAATGTGGACAAGGTAAATTGAGAAATATTTTCGCTGTCCTAATCAAATAGCGTACAATTAAAATGTTTGTTTACAAATACTGGTAAGTAATACGTCGTTGACACTCTCTGTTTACAATATAGCGTTGATTCATTGGCATTGTCATGTTTCGACATCGCGTTGAGTATAATGTATGCAATGACGTATAAAAACATCGACCATGCTTAATATCAATGCTAAGAATTGGTTTAAATTATATCAGAAGTACGTTTTTTTAAACCGAGCCAAGTTTAGACCCTATGATGAGTTCATGACTAGGACCGTTTTTTTGGAATTAGGTATATATATATATCGGACGCGTTAACCATTCGGCCACATGTCCGTACAAGAGAACAAAACAACTATAGGCGATAAAAAAACCAGTTCCATACAATAACGGTCCTAGTGACGGGGCCATCAAAAGTACGTTTTAAAAAAAAAAAAACACCCAAGGTTAATGTCACTTTATACTGCTGTATTATCTTCCCAGGTCCATTAGTGATTATTTGTTAAACGCACAAATAGATAAATATATTAAACACCAGCTAAGTAATATGATATTAATAAATATTAAAGAAAATTTCGTTATTTATATTTCCTTTTTACATATTACTAATATCTATTGCATAGAAGGATAAAACATGCATGTTTATTTTCCTGAATGGAAAACCAACGGGATTAACATACGGGTAATCGTCAGATTACCTCGTACTCACCGTCGGGTTACCGGAGCTATTGCAGTTTGTTGTGTATGATTTACATGTTCCTTCAATTTAATAAAACCCATTGGGTTCACGCAATGTCCGTTAAGTGCCTTTAAGAGAGCAGTGTCCGTTAAGAGAGAGTTTATTATGATTAAAAACCTTCGAGACAATCTATTACAAAAATAAAACATATTTTAAATAAAGGTAAATATTTCTGAACGTATGTAATAATCCCATAGAGTAGGTACAAAAATACTTTTGGTGGAAAACCATAAAGCGAGTGTTACGTCGAGCTAAAGGAAATTACAAAAATATGCAAATGAACAGCATTCCTGCACTTTAGCAAGTACACGCCGAAGTTAATACTGATAAGGCCACCATATATTATTGGAATACCTTTTTTGGAAACAAAATGAAGTTGCCTGGAATGTTCAAACCCAACATGACTGCGTCTTCCAGTGTAGCTTAAAATAAGCTAATGCTCGTAAGTATAAACATTTATTAAATTTACTGAGCTAGTGATTTAATCTGAAAAGAGGTGAGCTAGGATAACATACTTGTGCGAAAGCGGTTAAGTTGTAACGGGTTTAGTTGGAGGGGTTTAGTTATTCAAAAGTTCAGTCGTAAAGGATTCAGTTAAATGGGTTTGTTATAAAAGGTCAATTTGTAGGGGATCAGCAGTTAAAAAGGGTTCAGTTATAAGGGGTCCATTTGTAGAAGATCAGCAGTTATAAAGGATCCAGTTATAAGGGGTCCATTTGTAGGGAATCAGCAGTTAAAAAGGGTTCAGATGTAAGTGATTTAGTTACAAGATGTTTATTTGTCATGGAACTGAATCAACCAGCCACTTCTGGGCTACAATTAACGAGAACAATGTCCCGCTATCGTGTTGTCTATAATCAGTGTAATTTAGTGGCACGGAAATTACCCTTTCAATTTTGGTTTTTGTAAAAAATGGTAACTGGTTTATTTTTTTTGGTTCTCAGAAATGAAAATGACCGAGTAAATCTTTTTGGTTTTTTTTTATCATTTCCATTATTTATCTGGGACGAATTTTCATGTCGATGTACCGAAAGCCACCCCTCCTTCCCAAATAATCGAGCCATTGTGCGTTGTGCCACGGGCGTTTACAGGGAGCATAAATGGATGTCAATCTAGCTCGGGAACATTGATGAAACCAGAATCCACTTAACGTGTATTCCGCACAGTGTACAGTCGGATACAAGTCATTATCCGCGTCAAAGGTGGAGAATTGCATTCCATTTGAAAGTGCCATGGAATCTGAAAGAACGTTTATTAAAAAAACTTTTTATTAGAACTGATAATTCATTTTTCTAATAAACTATGTGACGTATATGACGCAAAAGCACAGTGTCTAATCTAGGGTTTTTGGTGAATTGGGCCACGTGGCTACGCTTCTTTATGTTGTAACAACAACTCAATTAATAGAATTTCTTTTTCTTATTGTTTTTTCTTGCATTCAATCAAAATTGAAATATTTGTTTGCAAACAATTTTTTATTTAGTATTTTTGTGCAAGCTAGCAATTGAAATATTGCACAAAGTCGACATTGCCCAAACCTTGTAATTTGTTGGGTTCTACCAAAATTAAAGAAACGTCTCAATCATACACTACATTAGCTTCTAATTAGCCGACGGTGAGCATCTGGTAATCGGGAGATGACGAGTAAAAAGACGTTTTCTTACGTATTCACACGGTAATCTGACGATTTCCTATGTGCAAATGCCCCTTGCGTTATTTCATTCATGTTGATCCCCAAAACCACTTATTTTTTATGATATGATATTCATGTTTTTATCCCAGTGAATAAGAAAACAAGGCACATATTTTTAATGAATGAATAAGGAATTACGAGAGTAAAATAATTTTGAGTTTATCTGGGACAACGATTGTTATAGTAATAATCATGTCTGACGCTTAAATCATAACTTTACAAAGACGGTTTATATTTGCTTGTTTTCTTAATATCATAGGGGAAATAGCAAGTCAAATTAAACACATTTAATAATAAATAAAGTAAAATGGACTTACCTTGTGAGCGATAGCACTTATTTCCGGTTTTTCTAAAGCAGCATCCTAAAAAGGTCGGTGGGTTAATTTATTGGTGGGACGTGTAACCGCCAGTTGAAGGGACTGGCTATCAAGGTAATGCTATAAAATAGTAATCTTAACTTTCATAAGAACTTCGATGGATTTGCGTTTGTACCTAAACAACAGCTCGACTGAAGGATATGTCTTATAAAGCTAAACGAATATTTGGTGAAAAATGAACACTTAAATCAGAATGTATTATGGATATGCCACGAGAATATAAATATATAGAGAAATGGCAATAACTACACTCTTTCTTAAGGTTTGTAAAATATAACGATATTAGACCTGACATGTAAAAATATAGGATAAACGCCAAAAGATATTGCAAACACACAAAAAGACTGACAATAACAAAATAAATTCTACCTGGTATAGCTAAGCATCGCTTAAGTGTGGACCTGCCTTTACCGCAGTCTCTTTGTCCTTTCAATGCGCTGTATTCACAAATGGTACCTGTGTAATGAGTTTGGGGATTATATTTTGGTTATAATCCCTATTTTGGTTCCAAAGCCGAAAAAATGTTCGGATACCGCATCCTACCATAAGTCATTTTCCAGAAAAATGTAATAAATTAACCAAAAACTTTAACAGAGACATTTTCCGGGGAAAGGATTAAATTAACCAATAAGTTTAACTTTTTAGAGGTGTTAGCTAACATGTATTTGATATACAGGGGCATGTTGGGGACACATTACAAGGTATACTCCCGTTTGGCACGAAAATAGACGCACCGACACTATTTACCCCAATTTTAGGCATTTTCTTGTCGATCTTTTTAGTTTTATATCTTACCTAACCGGGAAACTTTATCATTTTGCATGCAGAAACATACAGCGTAGATTAAAAAGGTGTTTAAAAATAGTGGAGGTTCAAACGTGACTAACATCCTATAGTATTTACCGTTTTGGTGTGCATAACCAGAGATGTTTAGTGTGTAGTTGGTTGCAGCCGGACCCACGTAAAACGACCTTAGAATGTAAAGAGTTTTTCGATAACGATCAAATTGTTATGGAGTTAAATGCATGCTACGATATTTGGACGTATAACCGGGACAAGTACTTACGAATATTCTGCTGCAAACGTAACATTATCACATGCTTTCATGTCTATCCGAAGTTCCACATTACGGAGACTTGTCAACGAGTGCATGGCGTTTAATCCTGTGAAAATCGCGTAAAACATTTAATTGATAAGCTATTCTAATCCAGATAAGTAAATTTTAATTGAAAAACCAACCCAGCCAGAAGTCGCCATTTTTGTCACCGAATCCTTGTGCGTAGTTGGCCCAGTTTCGATTAAAATTAACACTACCGTTCTGTCGTCGCATAATTACCTGTAAACGATGGGGTTTTAAAAATAGCAGTCCCAGCGAGTTTTAATCACATGTTAAGCACCACGATTACGATTTAACTAGGATAGGATATTCATGTTTATCCCAGTGAGGCGAGTGGGAAAACCTGCAATGGGGTTATCACTCGGGCAATCGTCAGATCACCTCGCGCCCATCGTCGGGTTACCGGTGCTATCGCAGTGTGATGTGTATGAATTGGACGTTCCTTTAATTTAGTAGAACCCATTATTTCAATGGGTTTGGGCAATATCTGTTAAGTGCCTTGCACAAGGACACAACCGTCAACCATTCGGCTAAAAGACGACGCACTAAACCAACAGACTAACTCGTCGAAGGTGAAATGTGATATCGATTGAACAATTGCGAAATGTCAGTCTGTCCCCCATCACGACTTTTAACTTGGAAAATAAGGGGCATTCCCCGTGTATCACTTATTAACATTTAAATAAATATTTAGAGAGATCAATATATATATATACATCTATCTCAAAGAGTGGCCGCAAAGTTACCAAAGCAAGCTTGTTATTCTTGTTCATGGACAGAAATATAATCGTGTCAGATTCGAGCGAATTTTCAGCATTGCACCATATGATCCAAAAACCTCTAGACCATGTTATCCAGGCTATTTTATATGATCGGGTTTGTGTGGAAATCCCATGAAATGAAATAACATCTGGTACTTCCTGGAACTTTCCAAAAAGTTTAGAACTAATTTCCCCTTCGGTCTACATGCGCGTTACACACAATTTCCAACATTTAAAAGAAGGAAAGAAAAGAAATAACACCAATATGTGTGTCCATGATGGAAAGGCCCCAAATAACGACTACCTACCGTCCACCCTCCTCCCTGGGTTGTCATATCGCAGTACACGTTTAGAGGATCGTTGCCATTCGGATAGATAGTGTAGATACCGTTGGAAGTATGACCGATGTTGTAAACGTCATTGCAGTTCAGCAAGCCTGCGTATAATCTTATTGGTTTATTTATATACTCAAATGGCCACTTAAAGTTGTAAATACTAGTTCGGCCATTGAGCAAACTGTTAGTGAAGCTTAAGCTGCACTTGACTAGTCGGTTGTGTCATTGGCAAGGCACAATTTCTTTCAATGGGTTAAACTAAAAGAGTAGGAACGCCTTATTTATATACAACATACTGCAATATCTCTCAAAAATTAGGTCCGGAGAAAGGTAACTTCGTTGTAGTAATCAAATCATTGTCCATTTAATAAAACCTCTAGTGTTTCTTGTGGGATAAAACGTAAATAAGTGTAATCCAGTCAATATGCTTTTCTTTATTAGTGTTTGCCTTTACTACTGTTTTAACTGATTTATGTTTTTACATGATATCGCCTTTTTAGATAAACTAGGGTTGGAATAATCATCCAAAAGACACTCGTTTTTGGGTGTTGTTTTGTGTCGAATGTGGTTCTTCTGCACAACCCTGGTGACAGACATGTCCGGTCGCCAGGTCATTGGACAGGTTACCAAATCAGATTGAACTTTTCTGGTATGTCTTGAATTTAAATGTTTTTTTTAAGTCAACGGGAAATTCGATTTCAAAATGTAAGAGTTCAATTTTTAGATTTTCTGCGTTTATCGCTGATAAAAATCCGTTTTCCACGGAAAAACGTGAATACTTTATTTAGGTATTTTAGAAATCAAGTTTGGAATAATAACTCGAAAACTCATTCGTTTCTGCTCGCAGAAACAAGCGTTAAGCACATTGTAAAATATATAAGAGTGATAGGGAAGCCAAGGAACCAGATCGTTTCTGCATGCAGAAATATATAGGATATAGGATATAGGATATAGGATATTCATGTTTATCCCCGTGAATGGGAAAACCAAGGGGGTTATCACACGGGCAATCGTCAGATCACCTCGCGCCCATCGTCGGGTTACCGGAGCTATTGCAGTGTGTTGTATATGATAGACACGTTCCTTCAATTTGGTAGAACCCATTTATCCGCTGGATTCAGGCAATGTCCGTAAAGTGCCTTGCCCAAGGACACAACCGACTAGCTAGCCACCAGTTTCGCACCTGTAACCTTATGGTTGAAAGGTGACGCACTTAACCGCTAGACCATCGGGCCGGAAATATACCGCACACTTAAAATGGGTTTTAAAAATGGTGGTGATCTACACGTGGTTGACACTCTCTAGTTATGCTAATATTCCTTCCGCTAAAACTTTTCTCAGTTGGTGGTGAAACTACAATTTTACGACACCTTATGTATGTAAAAGGTAGATTTACCTGCAAAGCATACTTCAACGCTCACCTGTCCTCATAGCAGCGACCCACGTCATAGTAATCGAGGTAAAGTCCCATCCCATATCCTGGTCTATGCGTCGCAATTCCACTAACACTTCGTGTATGTCGATCTCTAACACTTTGGCCTTAAATCTCATCGTCGATGACGTGTCGGTTGGCATGGCAGCGACAGTGACATCAGCAGGTGCGGAATACAGGCACAGTCGATACACGATGTTGAGGTTTAGTTTAGCGAACGGAGATTGGATAATTTGAACTGATGTACCACGATATACATTCTGCTGATCTAAATATACAAAATGATTTTGTAATATACAAATATACCAATGTATACGGCTTCGAATGTAATTTTATAAGGTTATCTGCTACATAAGGAGAGAGACATAGTAGTAATAATGTAGTATCTGGTGTTAGGCCCAGATTGTTTGGTTTCATATCTTTTTTACTTGGCATGGTTTAGAATCCGTGATAAACTCGTCATCATTACCGTTTTGGTTTTAAATTGGTATATGCTTTGGACGCGTTAACCATTCGGTCACATGTCCGTACACTGTGGATCTATATACCATCCTGCGTTTGTTCCTAACAAGAGTAATGAATCCTAATGATATATCTTTAAGGTATACCGCCTCTTGTGCTTAAAATCATGCATAAAACATTGCAATAGCTCCGTTAAGCCAGCATTGGATGCGTATTAATAAAGGCGATCACGTGTATGAGAACGCTCCCTTATACTCGCAAGGTATAAGGATAGGATAAGATTGGTTATTCATGTTTATCCCCGTAATATGGAAAACTCGAGAGGTTAAAAACAGGCAATTGCAGGGCGTGTTGTGTTTGATTCACACGTTTCTTTAATTTGGTAAAACCTATTAATCCGCTGGGTTTAGGCAATGCATGTTAACTGCTTTGCCCAAGGACACAACCGACTAGCTAGCGAACAGTTTCGAATCTACAACCTTTCGGCTGAAAGGCGACGAACTAACCCACCAGACTATTCTATCGGACAAATTCAACGATATGATACCGCAGCTTACATTTTCTCATTCACGGAGATAGACATGATATCGGTACGTATATATCTTCTATGGCTTCCGAGGTACACATGACCAATATTACTTCACTACTATGACGTAATTACTAGTATTCTTTATTCGGTAAACACATAAATATAGAAAAAATATATAAAAAGGCCTAAGCGTAATTAAATAATATCTAAAACTTTGACTGTTCTTTATACCATATTTATATTTTCATATACATTTTTTTAAACTTACTGATACAGATTTCAAATAATACCATGAAAGTACTTACTGGTTAAAGCGGCGGTGGTAATGAGTAGAAACAGCAGCTGCAGCATTGCAATCTATATGAGGTGCATAAGTAGAAGACTGTTATAACGAGCTGCAGCCTTGCGACTTATGATGTGTATAATTAGACAGAATCCTATAACGAAGTCTCTTTCCGGTATTTGCAGAAACATCACGTTTTTGGCATTGGTTGCTTGCACTGTCTTGACAAGCAATTCAACATGTCACGCTTTCGGGCCACACATTCTTCTAAAGCCGACCAATTGGGTTGACATGCAACTCATTTTCCAGCAAACAACTTATTGATGCTTTTATTCCCTAATAAATGCTTGTGGAAGTCGATCGGAATATGGGATTAAATTGTTTTGCCGGTGTAACACCCATTCAAAAATATAACATTTTTCTTATGATACTTGTGGATAAAATCTAAATTTTCAACAACAAGAATTTAAATGAATCAACCAGGAGTTTAATCGCGTGTACAACCAGAAGTCGTTATTTTTCTCCTATCCGTAGTTGATTTTATTTCAAATAAAAAAAATAAAAATATTTTTAATTCAAATAAAAAAAAATATTAAAAGTTTTTTTATACACGCAGTAATCATGTATAACAATTATGAACAAATGTTTATTTTGTTGAATTTTTTATCCGCTAACAAAAGGTCGGAGAACAGAAATCAGGAGTCTTTTAACAAACATAATATGTACATTATTACACAGGAAATACATAAAAAGCAGAAGTATATGGAATCCAAAATAAACGATTGGATTGTTGTATGTCTTTATAGTGAGCAGGGAAAGTGGTTTGAAGTTTAAAACTCGTAAGGATTCAGGCTTTTTTTGTTTAACGGTTGTTACTCTACAAGAATGGCCTTTTTACAAAAATTGATAACAAGATGAATTGGTGACTTAGGGGCCCATTCATTTGGGCGCTTAAGAAAAATAATTCAAAAAAAAATTATCAAAATACAGTAAATGTGGACAAGGTAAATTGAGGAACTAAAAGCGTACAATTAAAATGTTTGTTTACAGATACTGGTGAGTAATACGTCGTTGACACTCTCTATTTACAATATAGCGTTGATTCATTGGTATTGTCATGTTCCGACGTCGCGTTGAGTATAATGTATGCAATGACGTATAAAAACATTGATCCTGCTTAATATCAATGCTAAGAGTTAGTTCTCAATAATATCAGAAGTACGTTTTTTTAAACAGAGCCAAGTTTCGATTCCATGACGGGCTCGTTACTGAGATCGTTTTATTGACGTCGGTATATGTATCGGTCGCGTTCAACCTTCGGCCTTAACCATTCGGTCATTACAAGAGAATAAAATACTAGGTGTACGTCGTGTTTCCGAATGGCTAACTCGACCGATACATATATGCATGCTGTATACCGTCTTCCAAACAAAAACGGTCCTAGTGACGAGGCCATCATTAGTAAGTTCTTTAAGACACACAAGGGTAATGTCATTTTATACTGCTGTATTATCTTCCCAGATCTATTAGTTGTTAAACGCACGAACAGATATATTTTTAAGTTTTACTGATAAAGAAAAATGACTTGTTCTAGTGTTTAAAAGTTAACCCAGGTCGAAATAGGGGCGTTTCTATAAGATTTTTCGGAATATGAAGCACAGTTTATAACCAATATTGTAATATAAATTACGGCAAAAACATTTTCACTGTTAATGACGTTACGTTATATAATTTTTACAACCGTTAGTTGGCGTGCGCAAGTAACCTATAGTGAACGGAAACGTCGGAAAATGTGACGTCACGGAAGCGCTTGTTTACGCAACAAGAGGCTCTGTGATAAGAAACAAACAGGTTTCGTTGCTGTTATGATCAGATTAAGAATGGTGAATACAAGTCAACAAAATGCCTCATGTTTGACGATTGTAACAGAAAAGGTTGTTTGTTGTACACAGGAAGGCCAGTTTAAGTCTACCTAGTTTACAAAAGAACAAACAGCGCGATAAACAGTATGGTCTAACACGAATAAGAATTTCTACGTATGAATTTACGTCAAGGATATCATATTATGTTATCGCCGAGTATTAATTCTGTTTCGCATTTATAATATTTTAATCAATCAATGCAGCATTGACATAGCTAATGTTGTGATACGGTGGTAATGTAGTTCCTGTATATTGTACGTTACTTTAGTTTCGACTTAGTATCAGAGTTTCGCAAGCGCCGGTGTGTGATGATTATATTCATACAGTCAGCAGAAAAGACATGTTAATTTGATACTTTAGTTAAAACCATATACGGTAACTAAAAATAAGCATTAGGATTACAAAGGAATTACGGCACCGCTTAGATCACAACTATATATATATATATATTTTTTTTTTTTCATGTTTTTCAAGTATTGCGTTTAGCCAAAAGGCGTTATATTGGAAAATGACTCATACTTTTTGCGTAAATATTAAATTTCATCATATTATTAGACCGATTTACAAATGCAAAATTAATCCAAAACGCTATTTATGTACTGTAAATCCAAGTACACGTGCGCGAAGTCCACATTTGGGAAAACTAAAAAGGGTAAGAGGGAAGGGAAAAAGTGAAACACTAAAATTAAGAATAGTGCATAAGATTTTGGGTTTGGTTTGGTTCTGGTTTTGAGATTAGTGTTTAATGCCAGGTTAAAATATGTTTTTATAATTTTGGAGAGCAGTTTTCCTCCTTACCTCTTTGCCTCCTTTTATCCGTGCCCGTCCACATATACGCTTTGAACAAAAAGTGTAAAAATTTGTACATGCGTATATACATAATTAACTGTGGCGGATGGTTGTATTATTCGTATTTTGCCAGGTAGAGATATATCCGATTTAATGGATAAATATAAGTTTATTGAATTATTTATCCGGGAAATTCGTGTTTTAGAGAATTACGAAAGTTTATCTTATAAAAATCGAAATGCGGTCCAGTCGCCAAGGAGATTTGCAATTCAGACACAACTTTCATTTTCGTACAGTAGTCCGTTGGTTAGGGACAGTGCAGCAAAACTCCCCGAAAACTCGACAGTTTCCGCCTCGATACTGCAGGTTGCGCTTCCTTTTTTCACGGAGCCAAGTTTTGAACCCATCATGAGCTCGTCACTCGGGCCGTTTTTGTATAGGACGGTATATGCATTGGCAACATTTCAGCATAATTATTCACTTACTGGTTCATACAATTTCGGTTATATTTCAATTTCTGCATATAAACACCGGTTACACGTATGGGTCATTCGAGTTTCGATGCACCTTTTGTACGTACAGGTCATTCGGGTTCGAATCACCTTTTGTAACGTCATAATTAATTCGCATGAATTATTAGCATATGCAAACGATGATGTAAGTTATTTGCCGGACTGTTTATGTGTTTGTTCGGAAGTAAATCAATCTTGGCTGCAAAAGAACGGGTTTTAGATGTTGTCGAAAGAGCAGCCTTCAAATGTACAGAAGTAAATTGCAATTTAACTGGCTAGAGTTGCATTTGAATTTTTAATCAGGATTTATACTCCTACATAAACGTCTGATGTGGTATTACATTCAATGCTGGGCGTGTTTTTCCATTTCTGATAAACTATACGTTAATCTTGTTTGTAGCGGAGATAGTTGACAGACAATAAGAAATGTATGTAGCTTAGTCTGAAGGACTTCAGAAAAAAAACTATTCTCTTTTTAATAAAAAAAATAATGAGCTCAAGGAATAAAAAGTTGTCTAAAATACTGATTTAACTGATATTTATTAGCGACAATTTACGCGACTATCATGGCCACTGCAAAGTAATTATAAAAACACGACCTCCTGCTGCACAGGGTGATACTTATTTAGTTTTGAACTTAATAGATACATGCACACTGTCCCGATGTTTACTGGCTTTGCTTTGCAGGAAAAATGATTAGAATTTCATTGTTTCCGTTCTTAATCGGTTGCTTCTCGTTGCTGGAAATTGTAGTTTGCTTAAGCAGTGAGTGTGTCCAGTGTGATGGATCGTATGGCGATTGGAACACTTGGGGGGAATGTGGGGGTGGGGACTGCCACAAAGAGAACGGCAGGTAGGTATATCAGGCCTACTATCCTGTAATTGTCACTAGCTACATTTCATAATGGAAGTAGCATGTGATGCGGTCGTGCTTTTTTCGGATTGTTTTTTTATCGGATTCAGTTTCAAACCCATGATGGGATTGTCACTACGTCCGTTTTAGTTAGCACGCTGTGTATAAATCGGTCGCGCTAACCATTCGGCCAAACATGCTGTGTATGAATCGTTTGCGCTATAACCATTCTACTACACATGCTGTATATGAATCGGCCGTTCTAAGCATTCTGCCAAACATATTGCATATTAATCGATTGCGCTTACTATTCTACAACACATGCTGTATATGAATTCATTGCGCTAACCATTCGGCCACACATGTATATAGTATTTCCTTATACAGTAGGGTTCCATATATCAAAGTTCGTATGCAGACCAAGGCGTGGTTGGAGAAATTACAAGTTGTTTGCTTTAGATTTATCAATCGGGTAAATATGAGTATGGCCATAGGTTGCCGGATATGATACATGCTGTGGAGGTTATTACTGTAATATAAAATGATTTTAATTTCAAATGTAACTTTTGATTTTACAGGCAAACTAAATCGAGGTCCTGTTTAAGTCTTGATGATGTCATCACATGTAGACAACGCGAGACTCGGCCGTGCGTGAACGAACACTCGTGTTTAGGAGAATGGGTGGCGTGGTCCCGTTGGGGGGGATGTTCCAAAGTTAATGCCAGGTTAGTTGTGACGATATAAAAGAGTTTCGATTATTTTTTATTTCATTTCTACCATCTTTATTGGGAAGCCAGGATTTATCCACCGGGACTGTAATAGACCTTGTGTTTACAGAATAGTGGTCAAAGCTTTTACAAAATGTGGAAGGTTTTTTTAGTTTAGTTTATTCATTTTTGACCCAGTAGTTTATTACATTACATCACAGCCTCGTAAGTTGAAATTTATGTTTTATCGTTAAACGAAGCCACCATGTCCATTATACCTTGTGCGGGGTTGGTTTATTATTTTAAATCAAACGCGCTTTAATTGTTTTGGGACTTAGGTGCTTCACGTTCGTTACCTTAACATGCCCCTCGCATTCCAAACACACAGGCCTAATCGATATGTAGGCAACAGCCGTTGACTCCTACACTTAGTTTACAGTAAAGGACCAATGTAGGAGGCATACGTTAATGTCCTGTACGCCCATCCTTCCGATTCTGATGCTGATACAACTTTAGTCATGGCGGCCCAAGGAAAACTGTTGACAAACCCATAAATGCATCTACCAAGTATACACAACACGAAACATAATGAGCATCTGCTATTCCATCCAGAAAAATTAGTAGAACTTATCAAACATTAAAACAGTTCCAGATAAGTCAAACGCGGCTGTATGCCTTAATCTTTAAATGCTTTGATAACTTATGTTATAATTGTCAAGAAAACAGTTGTAACCAAATATCGGAACATATACTCCACGCATAAGTCATACCCAAGGCATGAGGTGCATCGGTATAGTGTTTGAAAACTTATTTAGTTTCTTGGAACTACAATATCTTGTTTTTTTCGGTAATTTGTGTAATCCCTCTAGTTCCAAATACAGCAGCCGCTAGCCGTCTGCAATTTTTAAAAAGCATAACCTGAACCATCAATAAATATATTCGGGGTAAGGTCATGTGGCCAAATTGGTAACGCAACCGATAAATATATCCCGACTTACATACAAAAAACAGTCTTAGCATAAAGGCAATCGTACGTTAGAAAATGAGACCGGTAATAAAGTTTTATTCGTGTGGGTGGTGTAATGCTACAAATATATTTTTCATATCGGTTAAAATGGTGGGGTTTCCATGAATAAACCCGTTTAATGGATTGTGATGACTATTTTTGACTCGTTTCAATCGTGCGACCTCGCGATGCTCTTATTACGTCATACAGGGCGGAAGTAATACGAAAGGCGTGAATTGTCGGAAATTACCAAAGCCGCGAAACGTTCCATTTGGAGTTTCTATACGCTATACCTATAGTGTTACGTAACAGTGTATATGCTAGAGCCTCCGAAAACGCTTATGCGGCGATAAAGTATAATACCTCTTCTAGAAATTCCTATTTTTTGTTCTAATGCTTGGCAGCGACTTATATGCGACATACAGATTAGGGGAAATGCCGAAAATGGCACTGATTGGTCTACAACCTAGTTTACACCATAATCATATCGACAATTCGACTGTGTACATGAAGCGTCTTGCGATACCCGCAATGAAATCCGGATCCAACGTGCTAGAATATAAGTAAATCAACCAACGAAACACTGTAAAGATATTAAAACAATGTAATGGATCGACTCGCATGTTGTAAAAGTCTTAAGCGACATCCATAAATAAAGCCTGGCTCACACACACGATATAATTAAAAACTACCAACAAACATAGCAGTTAGTAATATAGACTATACCTATGCGGTAGCATAACCCGCAAGAGATGGTAATAATACTGACCATCCGCAGTTCAGCATGCACAAGCACAAGATACAGATGGTGTCAGGGAACAGACCGGGGGCAGCTCAAAGATATAGGCTCGCTAATGTGCTACGGTGGAGTGGATGGCTCAATGGAGCGGAAAACTTGTGAGGCTGGCTCATGCGGGAAAGATGTTCGTGTTGATATCAAGGTATACTTTTTAAGTATTACGTAGAACAAGCAAACTGATTTCGAACACATGATCGTTTTAAAGGCCGACGTTAGGCCAGTCTGTTAAAATCCTTTATTTTCTTAAATGGAAATAAGTAAGATGATTTAATTTTTTTCGTTTGGAGTTCCGCAGTGTTTTGGTCACTGCTTTGTCAAGTGGTAAGAAGCGACAGTTCCGATAAAATGATTGTTTGCTTGTGTAATGACAACAGGACAGTCGTAATACCACACTATGGAATAAAAATAATGATTACCCTATCCAATCTTTATATTTTACATCATCAACAGCCATCTTCAAAAGCAAACCAGCCCATACCGGGACCGAATCCCAATAAAGAATCCGTGGACGAAGCAGCCGGACCAAATACGCCAAGGCTTTTTGAAAGCAACGACGTAAAGAGTTCTGGTGACTCAAAGAATCAGCACACAACCTTGCTGATCATAGGAGTCGGCTTCGGCAGCCTAATTGTCGGCGGAGTTGTTATGCTTTTCGCTGTCCGTATGAGGCGTCACAGAACCCTACGCAAGTCCGCCGCTGGGAGTTACAGAGGGCGCAAGAATCTTCTTAGCGTTAGTTTTAGCACCAACACTGAACCCAGTATTGAGCGGTTTTCTCCAACAACGCAAACAACAGTCGATGCCAATGCTGATTTCGAATTACTGACACGGCAAGACTATAACCCCTCGCGTGCTGTGGGTTCGAATTCCAGCATTACCACCAGCACTCCATCCACAAGCGGAGAATCTTCCCAGAGTCATCACCTTCTCCAAGTGCCGAAGCAAAGCTTGCAGGAAAACGTCTACTGGGAAATTAAAGACCAGAGGCGAATATCAGTCGGAGACCGTCCTTACAGCTTTGCAGATGAACAGCCCGGCCGTAAAATCACCGCAATTGGACCTGAATATCGCAGAAATGAGTTGCAGAGGCACAAGATCCATAGAAATCGACTAATAGGACAAAATGCTTCACCGGGAGAACCGAAAATGGTGGAAAACGTCTTGTACACTAGTATCGGCTCATAAAGACTTGAAGTATAGACCTAACAGGATACGCTGGCATGTACTTGGTTATACTTTACGCAGTATTCAATCCCAGAATCATGTGTTCCCCCACACTGTCAAAGATTTAAATCACATGATAACTATGTGGTGATTTTCAAACCCGGTGTTACCTTCTTTTAACCAAAAGACTAGATCATATCGGATACGTCATGGAGAATTTTACCAGCCACGCTTTTGAACTATAGATAGAAAAAATATTTTCTTGTTATGTAATTGTGTAGTTAATGTAGTTATTTTTACGCTGGCATTCAGTAGTGTAAAATTTTATAAATGACCAATTTACACAGCTTACTATTTACGAAAACGGTCTGAATCTGTTTTTAGACACAGACTTTACTCTCACTTCTTTGGGAGCAAAGAAAATGTTGGCAATGTTAATCATTTTCAAATTGTACAGATGTAACCGGTTTTACATGACTCATTTACCAATTGGGCCAATTTAACCAAGCGTTGTAGCATTATGTGGAAAGTGTATAGCTGGCAATCCAATTGTCAGTTTCCGCAAATTCTGATTGCTAAAGTCTGTAAGGTATGCCTTAATTGTGCAAGACATGATTTATAATGGATTCGTCACCTGGCCTTTAGTATATTTATGAACTCTTCAAGAGAACATTTTGTGCAGTTTTGTCTTTAGGGTAAAGTATTTACTAGATGTTGCCCTCGATCTATTGGACACCAATGGTCCAATTAAAAGTACATTGATGTCAACATATAAAACTGCAATACAATGGGCATGTTATAACGACTTTTATTGTTTATTTCCAAGAATTGATTAGGCCTATAAGCTTCCTTGTCGCTTCTCTTTGTGAGTCAGACGCCCCAACCGGCCTTCGGCCTTACGATTTTTATGTAGAATATAAAAAAAATATTTTGTTTATTCATAATATAATTTAAACGTTTGTTATATATTTTTTCGATAATAAACTATCGATGTATTCAACTTTTTGATTTTTTAGTTAACTTTTCACGAGATTTTAAAAGACGCCACCCCAACAACTTTCAACACGTATGATTAAAGAATAAGCATCTCACCACCGGGGAAACACCAGAGTAAAAGTTTTAGTTTATTAAAGCGCAGGACATTTAAATGCCCGACAGAATTACCGAATTTTTCCAGTGATTATAACACCGTAAACGACGTGAAAAAGGTATTTAAGCTAAGTTTTATAGGAACGTCAGGCTTTTACTTTTGTTAATATTTATAATTTTAAATAACGTTGTCCATTAACTCGTTTTAAAAGCTGTTGTTTTTTTCCTATTTCATTTTTTGCTTAAATGATTTATCTTTATAATAGAACAAAAAAATAAACTGTTTTTTTGGTGTAAATAAAGTATAAGTGGTTGCCGAAAAACAACCAACATATATTTTAAATTCATAAAATTAAACAGGAAATTGCTATTGTATTTTCCAGTTAAAATTAATGTAATAGCCTACCACTAATACATAGAAAACATTCTAATGATAATTTATTAATCTACCCAGATTCTACTTTTTTATGTGATAAAATAATTTTTTCTATATCAACAGATATTAAGAAATTTTGTGTGCAACAGAAACGAATTAACCACAAAATCTATTTTTAATTAATTTTGTAAAGTCAACTCCAGTTTTTGGAAAATTCTGGCAGCAACTAGAAAATTCTGAGAATTCAACTTAAATTTTACATAATTCTGACACAACAATTTAACCCCTATTTGAACCCATGTGAAAAAGAAATGCCCGAAACAAAGCCGTTTGTTTCGAAGAGTTTTGCGTCCCTCAGAGGGCTGCATGAGCCGGGATTTCGTCGCCACGATTTGCACAATGGGGCCGACTGGTTTAATACATGGAGGCATGCGGCAGTTTACAAGAGGAGAAAATATATCAAGATGCTCAAGGTAAGGACTGTCTTCAAACACATGGACATTGCAGATAGAGATTTTAATTAAATAAGATAAAAATTGATGATACTCATTTTGTTAATAGATATACTAATATTTGTCCTACAAATTAGTCTGGTGGTTAAGTGCGTTGCTTTTAAGCCGAAGGGTTGCAGATTTGCAACTGGTCACCAGCTAGTCAGTTGCCTCGATGGGCAAGGCACTTAAAGGACATTGCATGAACGCAGCGGATTAATCGGTTCTACTAAATTAAAGAAACATGAATATCAGAAAAAACACTGCAATAGCTCTGGTAACCCAACGGTGGATGCGAGGTAATCTGACGTGCGTTAACCCATTGGTTTTCCCCATCAAGGGGATAAACCTAAATATCCTATCCTATCCTAATATATATACACAACTATTTTTTTATTACACAACATTTTTAGTATATTTGACTCATTGGTCCCTACCATATGCGCTGGAAAAACATAAAGTAGCTTGCTCGGATGCATAGCAATACACCTCATGCCCACAGATGAGTTGCTACAGTTATTAGAGTGTGTGAACAATCAAGGCATAAATTTTAATTTTCATGACCCATTACATATATACCAGGTTTTAGCAATGCAGATAGTTTCCTCAAATGTGCAGTATATATTTACCACCAGTCAGGTTGCTACCGTTACTACAGTGCGTTGATAATCATTCACGACTTATAAATATGGATATTCTATCAAATTTCACTGCCACTAGATGTAAACAGTTTTATAGAGTGCATAGGTATTTGTATTGAGTGCATACTTAAATTGTTGACCCATTGAAGTCCTTTCACTTTCAGATGATGATCGTGGTTGCGCTATCACTGACTTGTGTGTTTAATCTAAAACTGCTGGTGGATGCCAAATTGAAATACGAGTTGCATAAATCTATGTATTCATTCGGTGCGTTGGCCAGGTTTTTACTTTGTTTTTAACAAATTTAAATTGTATTAGAAGCATGAAGTTGATGTTTTGCTGACATAGCAGTTTTTGTTCAATTGGTAGTTGAAACACCAATGATCTTTGTTCATTATTGCAATAAATCAAAGAGTAAATCGATTCTGCCTACTTTTTATGAAATGCTTTTAAGTTGCTACAAGTGAAATGACACAAAAAAGCTATGGACATGTATAAAATTGAGTGATGTAAAAGGTACACATAATAATGACATTCAGGTTTCTTTGTATAAATAACGATCACTTGTACCAAAATTGCCTTTGAATTAATGATCAAACTGACTTTTATTTAAACTTTACATTGTCATTGGTGTGTGAGTATGATGTCATAATAGATATTGATGTAGAACTGGATGACACTGCATACTTCCACAACAACATAAACAAGCCGGATCCCCCAGTCATTAACTTGATTCAAGTAAAGGTGAGATAATTGAATGGTGGTTTGGTTCTTTTATTACACAAGAATTTGAGAGTAGGTCATAATACTGCCGGTAAAAAATAATGTGGTTTGGCTGGGTAAAAAATACTGTGGTTTGCAGGGTAAAAAATAATTTGGTTAGGCTGGTCAAAAAAACACAAAAAATAATGTAAACATTCCTAGCTTTTATATTTAGTTATAAATGAATGCTGTCTGTATTACGTTCAATCACGTATTAATCCACAGGGCCTAAAATCTACACTTCTGTGGTTAATCGCATGACGCACGCCGTGGGAGTAAGAATTTAATCTTGCACATAAAAAAATAATTAAAGTTTACTACGACCATTTTTAGTATACATATGGCACGTCCGAAATACTAGAGTCTATAATCACTTCCGTTACTCGCGTAGAAGATTTACTTAAGTTACTCACATGAGCTTCCACACGCAAGTAAATTCTTACTTGCCCGAAATTTGATGGATTTTATGGCCTTAAATCGGACAATCTACAGCTCACATTGTACACTTTGTATTATTAGTAAAGTTCTTAATATACGTATTCATTTCTCCATTTGTATACATGACATTACGTAAGTGCTAACCAATACGATCTCAATGAAGGTAACATCAAGCAAAGAAATGGTCGAATTAAAAATAAACAACAAGATCGTTAACGATGATCACCAGTCCAATGAAGGAAGGGGAATCCATGTGTTTGTTCTTAACCAGGCGACAGTAAGTATTGGCCTTGCTAGTGTGTCAGGTTCTCTAATTTATTTATATCTAATTACTGATTCCAGTTAATTTTATTTATGTCCATTACTGATTCTAGTTAACTCTATATATTTCCAATTACTAATTTCAGTTAACTTTATTTCTGTCAAATTACTGATTCCAGTTAACTTTATTTTTGTTCAATTACAGATTCCAGTAAACTTTATTTCTGTCCAATAACTGATTTCAGTAGTTTTGTTTGTTAAATCTATGACTCCCAACAAAGTTATAAATTAATATAAAACGGTTCTATTTTTTCTGTTATTTACTTTTCTCAGGGCCAGATAATCAACAAAGAAATATTCGATACATTTGTACAAGGCCAAGATGAACTGATGATTCAGTACTTAAAGTCCATCGATGATGAACACAGATTGCTTGCTTTTGCTGTCAAGGTAACTGCCTCATCCGTGCTGAAAAAAACGGTGTCGTTTGTCTAAAAAAATCAATCTCCTTATATATTTTTGTAGAAATCCAACAAAACCATAATAGAAAGTACCGTAGTTTTTTATTTGTGTTAGCCCTGTGAATTTTATTTCAAAAATTTTGACAAGTTTTATTCTTTTTGAATTCTTTCCATTTTTGCTCTTTTTTGAGATTCTCGTGATTTCATAGTTCAAACTGCAAAAGTCTAATGCCCCAATAGTTCAAAACTACTTAATATTGTGTTGTTATTTTGCTTAGTCTTTAGTTTAAATCTCTGTGAATCGGAAAACCAAGGGGGTTAACACAAGAGCTATCGTCAGATCACCTCGCGCCCACCGTCGGGTTACCAGAGCTATTGCAGTTTGTTGTGTATGATTATAACATGTTCATTTAATTTGGTAGAACCCATTATTTCACTGGGTTCAGGCAATAACCATTATGTGGCTTGCCCAATGCCACCACGCACTAAACCTTAAATATCTTACAATACAATAAAATCGATGTGTTCCAAACATTGGTTAAATTACACATGATCCAGATGGTTGTATTGATTTGGTCGGCAATCAATTATAGCTTTTGCTTAATTTGGTATCAATTAATTAAGTCAACCCAAAATGCATTTTATGCCAATTAATTGATTGTAGCTACGCTTGTTGGCCGATTCTTAGAGCCCTGGCGAATTAACACCTGCGATTTTCCATTTTCAGAAATAAACACAAATATCCTATTAAAAGAGTGAAAAATGCATGCTTTGCAGCTATTTGCGTAAATTTGTTGCTCTACTAAAAGTTCAAAATTGAACCGTCTGTGCAATATGTGTACATTGATTGGTTGATTATTAGTTTCGTAAGTTGTTTTAAGCAGAAATTTACTCCAAATTATCGCTACCCTGTGTTTTATAGTCAATACTACATTTTTCACTCGTGATTGCCTTACACCTGTATAATCGCATCTAAAATTCTTTATACCTAGAAAATCGCATAATATGCAAGTTATTTAGTTATTTTTGCTGAAGATTCTATTACCCACATCAAGTTTTTTACAAAATGACTGTTTTTCAGGATGAGGCATCACTGAACTTGGGGCGAAAAGCAAAAATACATTTGGAAACACTGGGGAGCAATTTAATTGGAAGCCTTGGCTGGAGGGGAACATGGGTCATGTTGTGTTATAATAATGGTGAGCGTTGCCTCGTAATAATATATTGTGTTAAAACGCAGTATAAAGTTATAATATTATGTTTGTTGTGATGATACATGATTATTTATTAAATTAAAGAACACTTGCTTGTTAGAAAATGAAATTCTAGACAGTGAAATGTTGGATTGAATTATAAGACAAATGACCTTATAACTTTAATATTGCACATTGCAGTTATTACTTTCAACAGTTTAACTTTATTTAGATTAATTTAAAATGAAATATTAAGTTTAATTTATCTGAATATTCTATTTGGTAACTTGGTGAAATGGCAAGTACTGCTTTTGCTCCCATAAGTTATTAGAATTTATTGAATTAGTAATTCGAATTTATGCATTTTGACAATATATAGCATGACTAATAAATAATGCGATTGTTTCAGCTAAAATGTTTTCCAAATAAGAAATAACCATTACTTTTCGAGCATATTGGTAACAGACATGAACAAATATTGTTATTTGCATGCTTATCCACACTTGTATGTTAATGGCTACCTAATTTGCATAGGATTACGTTGGTGATGTGTCTAAGTTGACTGACTGCGTTGTTATGAATATTTGTTTTTCTTGTTAGCAAAGTTGCGTGAAATATTTCTACCTAGAAATATTTTCTACTCTAGTTTAACCCCTCATTTTCATGGACACAAAATAATCTCCTTAAAGTCCTTTTATAAATTTTAAGCTCCCATTTTTTTCTTCGTACATTTAAAATTTAAACACTTATTTTTATTAACATATCTACCATACCAACTTCTGTATTCATAACTTATAAAAATGATAAATTTATTTATAACTTTTATTTAATATGATAAATATTATGAATAAATATTATTTATTTATTATGATAAATATTGTGAAAATGATAAACAATTTTTTTTATTAAATGATAGTTTATAAGATTCTTCTTGTATTACCTTCAAAAATGTACCTTAAAAAATTTCCTTGGAAATCTTTAAAGAAATAATTGTATATTAAAAAAAAATTTGACATTCGTTCTTAGCATTTTAAGGTACAAAACTCAATCAAGTCAAAAATATCAAATTTACCACAGGAAGATTAATCGATGAAACTATAAGAAAAACACCAGATGTTAACAAGTGGGCTGAACCTTCTGTGGTTGAGTCTCAAATACAACCTCAACAGCTAACAGGTGAAGTTGGCTGTTTTGTTTAGAAATGAAATCGTTTGTTTTTCTCATTTTACGTGCAAAATACAAACATTTGTGATTAAATCATCAATGTTAAAAAAAGGAAATAACAGTGAGAGTTGATGGAGCTTATAAAAAAAACATAAAAAGTTATTTTTATATTCAGTGAAAATTATTAAACTACATGTTAATAGCAATAAAAAGACCAATGTGATAAACAAACCAATTCCAAATGTTGCCTTCAATGTGACAATTGTGAGAAAGGTATAAGCAGGGCCAAAAATCCGCACAAGTAACATTTACGAGTAACACTTGCGTGAGCGTGGTAGTAAGAATTTACTCTTGCAAATAAAAAACTAATTAACGTTTACTGCGACTGTTTTTTATTTAACAGGCCTATAGTGAAATAAAAAACAAACTATTGTCATTATGACTGTTTTTCTTTTACATATGGCTTGTTTTATACCACGTTTTATAACCTATTTTAATTTTATTTTGTTAAAAGATTTACTTCTGTTACTTGCGTGAGCTTCCACATGCAAGTAAATTTTTACTTGTTTTTTGCCCTGTATAAGTGTCTTATCAATCGGTGCATCAAAATAAATAGTCTTCAACTGTGTTCTGAACAAAAAAACTCATTTTGACTTTCAACTCAAAATCATTAATTCTAGATTACTCGACATGCGAGTGGATAGCATCTAAGGAGGAGAACGATCGCCGTAGAAACTTCTGCTCCAAATACGAAGGCTACGGAGGCTTGTGTAGATGTGATCGACCTCATGACCTTTACATACAGGCGAGAAATATTCCAAACAACCGGATACACGACGTCCCAGTCGCTGTTATTGCAAGCAACAGGCCTCAATATTTATACAGGTCAACTTTATGATTTTTAATGATTTTAGTATAATAATTTTTAATTGGCTGTATTTCTTTGTTTTTACGATTCTGTTTTTCATAAAT
>CH002567.1:1567970-1578103 GCA_000149265.1 Ciona savignyi | reverse complement strand
ACATGCAGCTATATAGTTAGTACTCACACGGCGTTTAACAAATTATTAGTTAATCTAGGATTTCACTTTTAGCGCAATGACCCATCAGCAAGTCATATTTAAACAACTATAGGCCTATAACCGTATGCCTCATATTCTACTGCATGCCCATTAAGTTTATTTTCCTTTGCTCGCTTCGTGTTGAGTTACATTGTGGAGTAAACCGACCAACTTAACCCGGCAACCCTTCATCACCGCACTTCTTTATTTAGCGCGCGCAATAGTGAACCGTACAAAATGAATCAGACCTCGTGAAATTAAACACTTAACCCCTATATATCCCTGGCCTTTAAGTTTTTTAGATGTGAATAAAGCTATGCCGTCCACAAGCACGCTTTCCTGCTGGGCTGTCTACTGGGTGCTCAACTTTTAAAGGAACTTTTCTATTGGAATCAGCAAACGAAATTGCCAAAAGCCATTGGCTGCGGTTATATCAGCATCCTAAATCAATTCTTGGGGTTACAGCAGTACCAAGTGACATTTCCGAATTAATTCATACATAGGCATGCTACTGCAGCAACGATTGCAGCTTGTATAAATGGGATTAAATCGTGGCTCGCCTGTTAAATCGATTACACGTTACCGAAGTAACAATTTAGCTCAGTAACTAGGTCACGTATGCACGACTTATATATATCGCAGAGCGCCCGGGGACGTTGAATACCTCTATACGCATGTCTTACGTTTGGTTGTTAATCCAATACGTGTTTTGTCATGCACAGACATACTAACATTGATAACCGCGCCACCATTCCGAGGACATGAAGTATTTTAGTACACATCATGCTTGATAAGAAAGCCGCCTGTCCGTTTGCGCCTCTTTCCAAATTCTTGTGGATTAAAAAAACTTTTTAAGCACAGTGGCCGTCTAGCTCTTTCAAAATATTGGGATTCGTTTCTAAAATCACAAACACATAGTCTAATTTACATAAAACCGACGACGTTTAAAACCTGGTATTCCATTAACACATGACTGCACGGACGAGTTGACAAACCGTGAAGCACCTAAGCCACTAAGCCGTTTTCTCTTTCACTAAAACGTCCCTCGGCTTTATTGACAGCAGGAGCCGAACCGTAGCTAAGACCGTAAAAAAGTATTTATATATACTCGTGTGTTTAACTAAATAAATTCATTTTTTCTTCTAATTTTCCAACATGGTTCAGAATAATGTATTATTAGCAACAACTTTGTAAGATTTCTATTTAAAAAATACTGTTTATTTAAAATTGTAACATCAGAAAATATCTATCTCGAATATCCATCTCGAAAAAACAGATCGACTTCCAATAACACACTCTTAAAATTCGTCACCGTAAACATTAAACACGTCGATCAAATCTATTGTGCGCAACCAAATTTGGTATTGTGGTCTGGTCTGAAAATACCAGTCTGTTGATAAACTCATTCAAGCGATTCTCGAATAAACGGCATTGTCACGTGGAATGTGTATTGTTTTGTCAAATGATGTCACATAATAGTCTTTTACGTCAGAAATGTGGAAAGCACATAAATTATGCGTCAAAATGTTAACTGTTATTTTTTCCAAGAAGGAATTTGATGCTGAATTATAACGAAATCGAATTTGGAATCAGCAACGCCGCACACCCTTACTCTAATGCCAATCTTAAGAAAACAAATGCGGTCATATAGAGCGCACTGATTTATTTGGCGTTAAAAGCAATTTGCAGTAAAAAATGTTGTATAATGGCGAAATAATAGCTGTTCCGCAGGTGCTTTCAGGCAGCTGAAACGTAAAATTGTTGTTTAAAACACTTTAACGATGCAAGAACTTAATTCTCATCATAAACAATAACCGAAATGAAGTTGTAATTATTTTGCCATAACAACAACTGGGCTATAAATAAAAGCAATAAGTACCTGCTGTAGATGAAGAAACTTTGTTTGAAACCAATACGTCGGCCTGCACAGCGTTCAGGCTCATGTACAAGTTCTCTGCGTTATTCTGTCGGGTTTAACGATGATTGATTAGCAAGAAGCCTGGCTGTTACGCCATAACCAAAGCAAACAATTGGGGGTATTGTTGTTTTCAACCGGGTAATTTCACTGTGGTTTTGTTTTGTGGTGTATGGTAGCTATTTTCTGAACTAATGTTTTGAAAACACACTGCAATATACATACCGAAAACAAAAACATTATCTATTTTGAACGAACTTTATGCCTTCGACGTTTCGAAGCGTATCAATAAGCCCGTGTTAAAATGTCTGTAAGTATCGCTGTAGATTATCTGATAGAAGGTTATCGCTCGTTCATCTAAATGTTTATTTTGACACGCCCGGTAATAAGCAAATTAAATCAGTAAAATCCGGTTTAAGGAAAACGTGTCTAAATGTGTTTGGTAATGTCAAATTCGTTTTAAAGAACTTTTTCCGCTTGTTTTTGAGGCAACTAGGTAGACAATACCAGTATACTAACTCAACTTTTCAACTTACAAATATCCACCATATTTAACGCCAATAAAAAACAATACAAACCATAAACAATTCATAGAGTTCCTCGCCCATTGCTTGCTTCACTGCCTCGTTCACCGACGGAAAGATACGAACCAGGTACTGCGCGGAATGTACAGTTATGGTTATACTTGACCGTGCTGACCATAAGCACTAATAATACTACATTAGTGCGTATTATCGTTTTAATGCATTTGGAACGTGTAGCCAAAATGTGTACCAATGTTACCATTTCTAAATGCAATTGTTTGGTGGTTTAAAGCATAATCGTAATCGTTGCTACGTTTAATTTTAGACACTTTTAGATCATCACAAATGCATTAGACGTTCCGGATATAATCCATTATAAACAACACAACTGCATTGGCAAGTGTTGAAGGCGCCTTTGTGATTGTTGGTCAATTTTATCGCTAAAAATTACTGAAAATAAATCGTCGATGATGTAAAAATAATCGACCCATTGTTACTTCATAATACCGTGTCTGACAACACAGAGGGCATTGTCAGCTCACGACCAATGCCAGAGTCTTTCTAGGCATGTTTTATTTTTCGTTTTTCTTGCTTTGCCGCGTAAGAAATAAAATAAACAACCTGTATTAAACAGGATACCAGTGTTTCTCCTAAGAATGGAAAAATGCAGAAGTCATTAAAACACGTTTGGACAACCGCGTTATACAATTGGAAATCTGAGGATTGCTCGTGTGATAACACTCTTTGGGTTTTCATATTTATGGGAGAAACATGAATATACTATTCTATTCTACGAATGGCCATAAAATTTTGCAAAAGCCCATAAGTAAATTTTGGAACTCGCCATTTCCTAGTTTCGTATACGCTTAAACAATACACTTTACGTATAATGCTGACAATCAGCAGATTCTAAAATTGTACAAGAATAGAAAGCAGTGAGAAATACACACGCTAATAAATCGTGGGTTTTCAATCACGAATAATCCGATTTTGGCCGTGTGTAAATGCCTCTGTGTGTTGTGTGTATCATATATATCGAACCTCTAATGTCAGAGCCGCTTGTCTCTGGCTATCCGCGTAATCCACATTCCCCATTGCGTACATAAGCTGTTGGATCACGCGCATGCGCAGTAGCTGCTCAGCGATGCTTGACGTGTCGCGTGATAAAATCCCGATCGTTTTAGCGGCAGCTGCTTGCTTTATAAACGCCGGCAATGGTCCACTTAGCGGTGGGGCGCCGTCTAGCGCCTCTGTAGAGAACGATATTTAAATTTATAACTTATATAAAGCATACATGGAAAGCTTCAACACTTTCAGTGTACTTTTCACCTTTCGGTAATATATGCCTGAGCCAAGCGGATTAAAGAAAAGTCTGAATCATCCAAACAGCACACCTGCCAAATAGCTCCGGTAACCTGACGTTGGGCGCGAGGTGATTTAAAGATTGCCCGTGTGTTAACGCCCCTTTCATGGGGATAAACATAAATATCCTATCCGCCTATCCTGTATTGTAAACGATCTGTAAGATAGGATACTTATTTTTATTCCCCACGAGAAACGGTCAAATTACCTTGTGCTCAGCGTCGGATTACCATAAATATACAATGTGTTGGGTATGGGTTCATGCTCTGTCCGCTAGGTGCCCAGGAAGACAAATGAACAACTAGCAACCAGTTTCGAATCTGTTAAAGACGACACAAAACCCACCAAGCTATTCGATGAGACAATTCTTTTCCTTTCGGCTAGGATTTGACCACGAAAGCTTAACAACATGCCTAATAACTCCAAACTTAAACCAGGCTTAATAACTCCAAACACAAACCTGCAAGTTTGGGTTGATTCCTCAGCATTTCTTCTCTGGTGGGGTGCAATGCCCGAACCAACCCTTCCAACAGTTGGACTTCGATATCATAATCCATCAGTTCTCTCACAAACTCAATTGCTAAGGTGAATGGCCATTGTTAGGTCAATAATATATTTATTATTACAGCAATGATACGCGCTGGTATCACCACATTGACTCATCAACCAAAATATGGTTAATTTTTTTGGGGGAAAAAAGTTCAACTGATAAACTAATTTGTCTGAACGGTTAGTCTGGCGGTTTAGTGTGACATGTTCCAACCGAAAGGTTACAGGTACGAAACTCTCCGCGTCAGTTGTGTCCTTGGGTATACACTCCACGGACATTGCCTGAACCCAGCGGATTAATGGGTTCTTATACCAAATATAAGGAACATGTAAATCGTACACAACACCTTGCAATAGCTTCAATACCCCACAGTGGGCGCGAGGTGATCTGACGATTTCCCGTGTGTTAACAGCCTTGGTTTTCCCATTGAAGGGAAAAAAACATGAATATCCTATCTTATCCTACTAGGTTCAAGCATGGTACATCAGCCGAGGACACAAGCGAATACCATTTGGCTGGTTTTTAAACTTTTTAGTTGATGGTTTGTATCAGTTGTTCTACCTTTTACGTTTTGGAAAACCGCTTTGGTGGAAACAGTCACGAAACCCTTAAAGCAAACATGGGCAACATACGGGCCGCGGGCCAGGTCCAGCATGTGAAGGGATTTTGACTGACCTGCAGACTGTATCTAACACATCTGGCCTGGCGACTAGAGAAGTTGCCCACCCCTGCTTTAAAGTTTATAAAATTCAATTAACGGTGTTCTGTAGGGGTATTTCATCACAATTTGTATTACCTAAATTCTCAATAGGTAAACAAATTAAGCTAATGTTCAATCTTAATTTAAAAGGTGATTATAAACTTAAAATTATTTAAAAAACTGTAATTACTCATTCATCTTGCAAATTTAGAAGTTTTTATGAGGCCCCGATGGTCAATGAGACCAATATAATCAAATCCTTTAATAGAGATTGTTGCTTCGCATACAAGACAGATATGTATGAGTTTGTTCAAATAAACTAACAAGTTCCAATAATGAGTGTTACATTCAATCGAACCTTCATACTGTACTTCCAGGTGTACTGTAGCGAGCAAATTAAGTAGGGGCTCCACTAAACTGGTGCTTGCACTTTTTACTATCGGCTGCACGATCCTGTGTAATTATTAAAATATAACGTAAGGCTGTGAAGAACTTTTTAACGGTAATTCCAACAGATTAGTCTGACAGATAAGTCTGGTGGGTTATGACTTTCAGCTGAAAGGTTGCAGATGCGAAAGTGGTCGCTAGCTAGTCGGTTGTCTCCTTGGGCAAGGCACTTTAACGGACAAAGCAGCGAATAAGGATAAGATATTCATTTTTATCCCCGTGAATGGGAAAACCAATGTGGTTTACACACGTGCAATCGTCAGATCTACTCGTGCCCACTGTCGGGTTACTGGAGCTATTGCAGTGTGATATATGTGATTCACATGTTCCTTCAATTTTTAGGTAGAACCCATTAATCCATTGAATTCAGGCAATGTCCGTTAAGTGCCTCGCCCAAGGACACAACCAACTAGCTAGCGAACAGTTTCGTACCTGTAACCCTTCGGCTGAAAGGCGAAGAACTAAACCACAAGACTTATCTGTCGGACTTACAAATTTAATTAAAAAAACTTTTTAAATTTTCCATTCAACAAGAGTCTGATGATCTCGCACTAACATGTATTACCCGTATGAGCTAACCAGTTCGGTGAATGCTTAAACATAGAATGATAAAAAAAGGAAAACATATAACAGAAACCTCAAATTCTGCAATGCCATTTGTTGGGCCTTGGGTGATGTGGAAGGCAGAAGAGCAATAAGTCCTTTGTAAACCTGGATCCCGTATTTTGGATTGCCTTGTGCCAGTAACTGCGGATTAGTAGAGATATGTAATTCGATCCGCTAAAAGTTTTGCAAAATTCTACAATGGGATTTCTCTAGTTTCATATGTGCAGTGGAAAATTCAATTATGTTACCAAGTTAGCAGGTTCAAAACTGGTCACTAGCGAGTCAGTTATGTCCTTGGGCAAACACTTAACATAGGCCTACACTGCCTGAACCTAGTGGAATTATGGGTTCTATTAAATTGAGGGAATGTCTCAATCATACACAACACACTAAAATAACTCCGGTAACCCAACCGTAGTAATCTGACGATTTCCCGCGTGGAACGACCTGGCATTTTTACCAATTTCTTATAAAAAGAAAATATCCCATCCTATACTGAACAATTATTTTTACAAAGCTGTTAAGCCATTTGTTCTATTGCAAACAAAGTACCGTATGAGTTAACAGTAAATTGACCTAAATAAATGGAAAATATTAAGCATACATTCTTGTATATTAAAATAATTATCATATAGTTTTTTTTTTAAACTAGGACCTGTAGTAAGATTCTACAGTGGTCCTGCGTGTCTTCGGACTTTGACTTGGCTAAGCATTCAGCAACAGATCGAATACCTGTATAATGAAAAACGATGACTATTTTTACTCTGTGAAGTCCAATAAAACAAACAATCACTATAAATGATAATAAAACAGGCAGTATAAAAAAAACGATTTAACCCAGTGGTTCCGAGCATATGTCCGTTCATTTTACACAACACAATGCAGTTTCTAACCTAACTGCAAGCTCACGGTATTTGAAATATTGGTGATAAAATGTCAACCGAGTTTTCCCATCACTGTATATTTGTAGCGCTCTTTATTTTATTTTACCCAGTGTTGCCCTTTTTAGTTTGTTTTATGTTAAAACTTTTCACTTATCCTTTATTACTAAGTCATGTGTTGTGACTTTGCTTGACGATTTTTTAGTAAATGACGAGACTTCGCCGTGAGTGGTTGCGTGTTTTCTTTGAGACCGTGATAGCCAAGTACAGACCTCATAATTGGTGGGTCTTCAGATATATTAGCTAATCCCCACATTTTAACTTGATAATCCAAACCTGATAAAAGTTCTTTGCACATGATCAGGCACTGAATTTAACTTTATTAAAGTTTAAAAAAACTTATAATTTAACTTGGCGCTGCAACATGAACAAAAATAAGTAATTCAGCAACTGACAAAAAATATACTATAGAAAATACAAAGTAAAGGCGTTCGTAAAGTAACAAACTAAATTTAAACTGGCTGTAATCAAAAAAACACAAAAAACATGTGCTCTAGTTTGATTAAGCGATACTCATGATAAAAGAAACTCTTATACAAAAATACTTAAAATACTATTTTAAGTCCCAATCTCCCATAATATGAAATGGTTAGTAAACAACTGTACTAATATTAAATGGGCCTATCATATATACGGATTCAGTTACTCTAGGTCCAGAAAACAGAAGAAACCTTTGAATAAAGCACCTATTACAAAAATAATTTGTTCACAAAACACTCACCATAACTTTCACAAATTAGTTCCTTGTACTGCCTTCCAGCACTTGCAATAACAATAAGAAGTTTCAAAGCGTCACATTTATCTGATTCAGTTGACTGTTTGAGGCCGGTAATTTCCAGCAAAGTTAGAACCCCCCCAACTTCAATAAACTCTGCCATGAAGTGATGTCTGTGGACATGACAGTGGGTTCTACAGTTACGCATATCAAACTATTACACAGTGCCATGGATTCTACCAAATTGTAGCAACTAGTGAATGATACAAAATACACTGAAATAGCTCCGGTAACCTAATAATGGGCATGATTACTCTGTGTGTTAACGTTTCCCATCTACAGGGATAAACACTAATAACCTATCCAGTGAGTAGATATCTTCGCTGAATGGGAAGAGATAAATCATAGGACACCTTATGCTCACAGCAAAGATTGAGTTATTATACTACCGGTAAGCGATAAATGGAAGATTGATTTCTTATATTCTCATGAGTGAAAACTAAAATGCAAAGCTTTATCCGCAGGTATTGTTTGACCTCTCATATGCCCAGTTAAGTAAATAAAGATATTATAGTGTGTGGATAATTAATTTATTTATATCTTGTAAGCCATGTTTTCTAAATTGGTATCATGGGAATTGTCATGCCCACAGTTACGTAAATCAAACTATTATGCAGTGTCATGTAAATATTATAAAATCTCTTTTTACAAAACAATAGTGTGTATATATTCTGACTCACCCGCTTGTAGCTGTAAGAAACACGTGAAGAGTTTTCAACTGCAAATTAATGCAGTTACCCATCATGTACGTTAACCTCAGCCATGCTGTTAGTCGAGTAAGGAACAAGCTCGCTGCTTGTCCAAATTCTTGCTCTAGTTCTGGTCCAGTTTTACCGACACTGTTTTTTAAAAAATTAACCAAAATTTCGCCACGGACCAAAGCAGAACCTTTGTCCCATTTTTGTAACAGGATTTGAACCTTGGAGACAGCAGATTGACTGTGAGGCATTTTTTTACATTTTAAAACAATCTGTTGATATGATAATAAAATGTTTTTATGTCATTTCATGTTTTGTTATTAAGTCAAGTGGTCATACCAGACAGGTTTCAAACTGTATTATATTCCATCAAAATCCTAGCCACAAATCTAACTCATCGTGTTTTAATTCCAAAAAAATTACATTGCCTTAATCATGCTTTTCAGACTACTAAACAGTCATAACTGGCCTGGTTAGTGATATATAAGCCAATATGGTACCTTAACAATATAAAAATATATTTGTTATGCTATATTTACCTATTTAATAAAGTCATGTTAAAAGTAGAAAGAAAAAATAGACTTTCATGTTGCATACACCATTGCTTTTAATCAGTTAAGCACAACATTTTCAATCAAATAAATTTAATTCATTTTTATTGTTCGACTTTTAAGTTCCAATAAGTGAATCAAAATTGGCCGTGTTACCCATTATGATCTTGGGAAGCTATTCAAAAATGCTTCTTAACCAGCATTTTAAAACAATATTTAAAAAAATACTCCTAAACTAGCATTTTCAAATAAAACATTCATCCATCTCGCGTCCCTGCGTAACCATAGAGTTGATTCTACGCCACGTTTGGCGCTAAAGGGCACGAGTAGACATTTTGCTAATGAAGCAGACGGCGTACGGTGCGTTCGTGTGGCAGAATGCTTAACGTAACCGATACATTTACAGACTTACATATAAGAAAAAAACAGTCTTAGCAACAAGCTCATACTAGGTTCGAAACTGAGCGCGGTAAAAAAGCCATACGGCGTACCGTCGTGTGGCCGAATGGTGAACGCAACCGATATATATACCCGCGCCTACACAAAAACTTTCCTATTGACGAACACACCATGGGTTCGAATAGAATATTCATGTTTATCCCCGTGAATGGGAAAACCAAGGGGGTTAACACACGGTCAATCGTCGGATCACCTCGCGCCCACCGTCGGGTTACCGGAGCTATTGCAGTGTGTTGTCTAATTGAGACATTACTTCAATTTGGTAGAACCCATTAATCCGCTGGGTTCAGGCAATGTCCGTTAAGTGCCTTGCCCAGTGACGCAACCGACTAGCTAGCGACCACTTTTAAACCTGCAATTTCGACTGAAAGACGCCGCACTAAACCACAAGAATAACCGGTCGGATTGGTGTGCCAATTGTCAAACACGTTTTCAGTCCTCTAATATTCACTAAACAAGAGCGATAATATCTGATTTTAGTAAACTTATGAAATAAGCCAACAAGGTTGCATTAGTCTAACGAAGATCGTATGTCTTAGATGACTGTATAAAAATGGCCGAATTTG
>CH002567.1:1544748-1559965 GCA_000149265.1 Ciona savignyi | reverse complement strand
AATGTTTGTAATTGGATTCAAATGGACTTGACAAGCCAGACCTTAATTTGGGACAAAAATTGTTACAGCTCTGTTACGGTGTCAGATCTACTCAAAACTGAAAAACAAGTTGTATTTGACGTGTGTCTCGATAAAGGAACATACGATGCAATCAGTTTAAATCCCGAAAATTCTAAAAAGGCAAGGCAGAGTTACATAGAAAACATGGCAAGAATTATGAACCATTCATCAATTTTTGTAATCACTTCTTGTAACTGGACTGCGAACGAACTAGCCGCTCATTTTTCGGGTCATTTTGAGCTACTTGAAGAACTTCCTGCTCCTAGTTTTACCTTTGGTGGGAAAACGGGAAACACAGTATCAGCTTGTGTGTTTAAAATACAATAGTCGGTTTAATTTTTTTATTCATATACAAATCGAAGAACTAAGGGCAGTGAATTTGTACATATGAGTGCTAAGCTTTGGTTCTTTTGCGCTGGCGTGGAGCAGTGGTTGTGGTGACTGGCAGCGCGGTCAAAGGATTCCTGCTGTGCGTCGATTGTGTGTATCTTGCAACAGTTGAGACACCGTCAACGAATTTGGTTCGGAAAAGTACATTCGCGTTGTTGAACATACCGTCTTTCAATGACACAACAATAAACTGGAATAAAAATGTTGGTTTTGAACATTTTGTTTGTTTCTGTTATCCATCTGCTTTTAGCTTTTTTAATAAGACAACCAGCACAAATGTTTACCATCGAAAAGAATACGCATTCCATCTCTAGAAAGTTATTAGGGTGTTTAACCCTTTAGAAACGAGATTGTTTTTGCGCAATTTGCGCGTTTTGACCGAGTCCGCTTTGTAGTGCTCTAGCGCCTCTTGTGTTATAGTTAGAGCAAAAAGTTCAACACTAGAGTTGTTCGAAATAAAATTTCCAAAATTTCTGAAATTTTTATTTTTTGATGACGTCACTATCTGAGCATCCACGTCATATTCTTTCTTATACATAGTTATAGTTTTTGATCTGTTGATAATACAGCCTAACTTATTTTTACAAAGTTACTTAGAAACAAATTTCCTACAATTATATTATAATTTTGATTTGATGACGTCATCAAAATAATATTACGTCACTAATTTCATGTTATAGGTCTACCCATGCCAAAGTTTTTTTTCGTTTTTTTTTTTATAAAAAATGTTACATTATGAATTTATATTACTATCAAGTCCACATTGATTTTTCTTACTACTTTTCTTTGAAATAAACTATAAATAAAGTGTTTGAACCAAATTGCAGACTATAACCGTAAAGATACTCAAAACCACCCCAAAAATGTAAAAAAAAAAAGATAAGATCACATCTGGGACATCCCAAGAAGCGAAACTGATTCTACTGTCATAGAGACATTAAATGAAACAAAAATTTTGAGCATAGTATTAAAAAAATGTTTTTTTTTGTGAGACTTTCCCCCCAGAATTAGTCCAAAAAAGTCATAAAATTCAACTAAACTTTACTTAAAAATTTTAAATGCAAAGTTATGTTTAATTTTGCTGTTTTCAAAAGATATATCGTATAGCTTTCTAAAGAGACCAAAGTTTAGAAGTTTGGACAAGAAATTCTGGAGATTTTTTGTTTTGAATGACCTCATGTCAAAAAAAGCCAAATTTGGTCTTATCGTTTTTAAAGGGTTAAAAACCGATAATTTCCCAAAATACCACAAGGTTGAGTAATTCAGTGTTTTACAATAATTTTGATCAATCAATATATTAATTAAAGTATCAAAGCAATGTCCCAAATTCAAAAAATTAACGAGAAAATCAAAGCAACTGAATGTGGGTAAGAATAATATAACAAATTAATCGGTGTTGAATAAGTACATTACAATTCTCACATTTCAATTCACCCACCCTAAGTATGGTAAGTATGGGATTTTGAACCCAGAAAAGTTATTACAGTATTTTTGTTTGAATTTTGAACCTATAAAAGTTATTACAGGGTTTTTAATTGAATTTTAAACATAGAAAAGTTATTACAGGATTTTTATTTGAATTTTAAACCTAGAAAAATTATTACAGGGTTTTTAATTGAATTTTAAACATAGAAAAGTTATTACAGGGTTTTTAATTGAATTTTAAACATAGAAAAGTTATTACAGGATTTTTATTTGAATTTTAAACCTAGAAAAGTTATTACAGGGTTTTTAATTGAATTTTAAAACATAGAAAAGTTTTTTTAATTGAAATGACCTGTGAGTGCTTAAAGTGTTCCCGCAGCATTCCCCCAATGTTCTGGGTGTGTGAGAGATCGAGTGCAGCATCCACCTCATCCAGGATGTAAATGGGAGCCGGTTTGAGCAGCAACATGGCCAGGATCAGGGACAATGCAACTAGGGAGCTGAAAATGTAAGGAAGAGTTATCCATTGGGATAGGATATTCATGTTTATCCCCGTGAACTAAAAAATCAAGGGGGGTTACCACACTGGCGATCGTCGGTAACCCATTATCGAGTTACCGGAAATATTGCAATGTGTTGTATATGATTGAGACATTAATTTGGTAGAACCCATTATTCCACTGGCTTCAGGCAATGGGGAAAAGTGCCTTGCCCAAGGACACATCCGAGTAGCTAGAGACAAGTTTCGTACCTTCAACCATTTGGCTTAAAGGCGACGCACTTAACCACCAGACTAATCTGTCGGAATAGTTTCAAATAATTTCCTAATGGAAATCAAACTTTGCCAAGGAGTTTTAGAAAGAAGTAGAACTTACCGTTGGCCACCGCTGAGCTCATTTAAGTTGGTTTTCCACACATCCCCAAACCCCACGTGGAATTCCAACCCAGCCAGCACACTACTGCCCTCTGCTGGGGCAAGTTTAGCAGTGGCTCCAGGCAACAAAGTAGAAAATATTTCACCGAAGTTTTTGTTCACCTGAAATGGACTGTTTTAGAATTTCGCTAATTGTCAATGAATAGGATCGGATACTTAGCTATAATCTCCATGGGTAGGCAATACAGGTTCAAATTACCTGGTAACACTGCTTTTGCAGACTGCAGTGTGTGGTAAGGTTGACATTTATATTAATAAATTACCTAACACAAGCAGTCACTAACTATCAATGAGTATTTAAATGCTGTGTGGTTGGTACTTATGATTAGATTTTTAGCCGAAATTTATAAAATCGATAAATGCATTTAACGAGTCGGTCAGGCAAATCATTTAGTGGACAATACTTTAACTTAACTGAATATTAGGTCAGTGTCGAAACATTGTGTAATGCACTGCAATCGCTCCTGTAACCTGTTTCTAAGAACAGGATTCTCTAAAAATCTACTAAACATATTAGCCTATCCCAAAGGTCGGCAACCTTTTGCTATTAAAGAGCCATTTTAACACGTATTCAACAAAATAAAAACCACTGAGAGCCAAAAAATAATCACATTTTCGCAATAGATAGAAAACAGCGCTGTGTAAGATAAATAAGCAAGTATTCTTTTGTTTGTTTCACTAATTTATGGGTATTAAACTTATTAAGCGCTCGCTCCAGTAGCAATAAAATGAATAAGAGCGCATCAGAAGACATAAGGGTTGTAGGTTGCCGACCCCTAGCCTAACCCAACAGCCCTGCGTTGTTACATTGTAATAATACATAAGTATTATTACAAGTGAATTAGAACAAAGTTAAATCACCTGAACATAAGCCTTGGTAACCGCCTTGTTTTTCATCTGGTCGAGTTCTTCAATCGTTTTCTGAATCTTTTCTTTGTCATTTTGAACGATCATTTTCTTCTTGATAAGCTCATTGTACTGGGAGTGTTAGCCGTGTGTTAAACTCTTTGATTTTTTTTTTTTTATTCCAAGCATATCTCCCTTTTTCTCCCACCAAAAAAAGTTACCAAAATCCAACACAGGTTATCTTTTATTGCTGTAAAATCGATGACATTTGTAACGACAAAACTATTTTCTACATTTTAAACTACTACTTTTAGTATTTGTTGTTTTGAGTGTATACAGTAGAAGCACCTATGCTTAAAAATCAGGTAAAAATTATACCTTTTCTTCTGCTTTACCCAAGAGACTCATGGCCCGCATGTTAACAGATGTGCTCAGCTTCTCCTGTCGCTCCTTGAGCTTCTCCAACCTTCTAGAAGCTTCCTTCGGCGGGTTGGCCTCGAAATCGTACGGCGAGCTTTGCCGACCAAACAACGACTTTTCATTCGCGATCCATTCGTGTTCTTCCAACATGGCTGTCACCTTGGAAATGAAAGAATTGTCAGCAACGTAACACAGTAAGAGGGGGGGGGGGGGGTATCCAACAACGTAACACAGTGTGGGACAGATGGGGGTTATTCAAGTTAATTAATGCATATTACACAGTGGTAGTGTAGACGATGCATGTAGGTTATATTTACAATATTTCAAGATTATTACAAATAGATTAGAAATGGGAAAGGAAACTACATATTGAAAGTAAGGTAGGGCAACACAGGTTAGTTTTAGTGCTAAGTTATAGGTAGGGTAAAGTTTAGACTAATGTGTAGGTCATGATTAGAATTAGTTAATTAATTTGTTTAATTTGTTAGTCGAGGCACTTAACGGATATTATCTAAACTAAGTGGAGCTGCACAGCTTCGGAAGGTGCACAAGGACCAGAAATGTTTACGTGTAAATTGCTCTTTATAACATATTTACCTTATTACTGGCATCCTTGCTTTCTCGCAGGCACTTCTCAATGGCGTTGGTTTGTTCCTGGAGTCGTTTGTTCGCTTTCCCAGCTTCCTGCTGCACCAGCTCCCTCTGTTTGATACGTTGCTGTATGTCGTGCGACGTCTCCTGGATGTGGTCCCTGTGCTGTTGGAGCTCGGCCTTTGCTGACTTCACTGATTCCTGGGGAATAGGGGGGAGTAGACGTGGTTAAAAAGAGTGATTAGAGCTAATAAATTGATTAAAGTTCAGTTGTACTTGTATTACGGAATAATGACGGCTTAGTTACGAAATTCCGTAATTTCGTAATTTTTATGACGTCATCCTTATTTAAACAAACAACCCAAAAATTCTGTTGTTTTTGGATGCATTTTGAGGGTAGACAAAGAGAATGATAGTTTAAATTTATCAAAACAATGGATTGCTTAGTAAGTATATTTTTAACGATGTGCAATTCCCAGTTGAATAATCACGGACAGATGCGTAATTATGTAACTGAACGTAATTTCGTAATTACACCCAGCTCTAGTTAAAATGTGTAAAACTAATTGGATACATTGGATACACAAGTCTATCCTCTGTGGTGAAAAAACACAACAGGAGTTACAAAAATGGACAGATTTACCTCGTGCCCACTGCCAGGTGGAAGGAACTACTGAATTTTGTTAAATACAATGGTGACCAAGAGTTTTTGATCTACCTATAATGAAATTAGGCAACATTCTGCAAGAACTAAAGCACATTGGTGCAAAATGAACAAGTGAGAATGGAAAATAACCCCCGGAATCTGTATGTCGGGACAAATTGTTTAGCTACTTACAGCGGCGACATCCACGGTTTCTTTAACGCTCTGGTACACCACTTGTGCCTCTTCAATCGAACTCTCGACTCTGGCTATCTGTTCGCCGTAGTCGTTGACTTCTTTCTCGAGCTCCTGCACCTCCAGCTTCATCGTGTTCAACTCCTGGGGGTAAAAATGCACGAGTGTGCCAGGCTGCACGAATGTACCCAAATGTACACAGGGGGAACTGATGCAGTTTAGATGCAACTGTACAATAACTCCAAAGAGATAACAGTGCACTTACTGTTTACTATGATGAATAAAATGTATATTTCGAATTACATTATACTCTATATTATTCTAAAAATCAACTGTTATCCAAAAAAATATCTGTATATAGTTAAGGAAAAAAACTAAAAACACAACTTTACTTGAAAATCTACCAGGTTTGTAAGTTTTAAATCAAACTCTTTAATAGAAGTTAAAATTTTTTCAAAATGAAAACCTAATTCCAAAATAAAATAATTCTGGATTCTTCCAATTCTAAGTGAATTATATTCTTGTATCGGAATAGGACATCCTGATAAAATTTGAATCTTTACTTACATCCCGTTTTGCTGCTGCAGAATGTCCAGCTTTCTCTGCGGCGCTCCCAGCTTTGTTCATTTGTTTCTCCGCCTCTTTTAACTCCCGTTCTCGCTCGGCGGGAGCGTTTGCGATCTTTCTCTCCAGCTCCGCACACTGATCCTGCATCTTTGCGAAGCGATCCTTGGATGTTGCGAGCGTCTCCGTGCACTCCGCTGTCAACATTAATTAAGTCCGGCCTGTTAGTCTGGCGGTTAAGTGCGTCGCCTTATAATCGAAAGGTTGCAGGTGCGAAACTGGTCACAAGCTTGTCGGTTGGGTCCTTGGGCAAGGCACTTTATGGACATTGCCTAAACCCAGCGGATTAATGGGTTCCACCAAATTAAAGAAATGTGTGAATCATACACAATACACTGAAATAGCTCCGGTATCCCGACGGTGGGCGCGAGGTGATCTGACGATTGTTCGTGTGTTAATTCCCTTGGTTTTCCCATTCCCGTTTAAACATAAATAAACATGAATATCCTATCCTATCTCGTTTATCATTTATCAGTTGTGGCATAAAGACAGGCACAAGATAATCTGACGAATACCAGAGTGGTGACACCCCTTGTGTTTTCCATTAACTGGAATAACCATGAATTTCTAGTTAATCAGATAAAAGAATTTTAACGTTAGATAAAAAGGCATTTTGTTGGGTGGTCGCGAACAAACAGATAAAACACTAAGCATTAACACACACGGTAAAAAGGTTCGGAAACACTGTACTAGGGATAATATGTTGTTGCATGGTAGGTAACATATTAGACAAATGTTAACAGAGTCCAACCTGTAGATGTTTGCAGAGTTTCAATCTCCTCTAACAGTCTTCCATGCGATGTGTCCGATATCCGCTGCTTTAAAGAATTGATTTCCCGTTCTTTCAATGTGGCTTGGTTCTTGAGGTCGTGGTATTTGGCGCTAACGTGCGTAACCTCTTGTAGTTTGGTGTCAAGTGAGGCGTAATCCCTCTAGCAAAATGAGTGGAAAGGATATTCCGGTTTTATCTTCGTAAATGGAAAAAATGGGGGTTATCACACAGGCAATCATAAGATTACTCCTGGAATGCCTAAGGGAGCATTTTCAAACAAGTAGTCAGATTATCTTGTGCCCACTTTTGGGTTACCGTAGCTATTGCAATGTGCTGCTAATTGCTACTGTTCAATTAGCCACGGGATTGAAAAGGTGTCCACTAAATGTCCTGGACATAACCTACTTGCTAAATCTGGTTTTGAGCCTACAACCTTTTGGCTGAGCTATTCCTTCATTGGAGTTATCCGGTAAGTTATATCCACCATAAGAGGTATCTATTTAGTTACATCCACCATAAGAGCTTATACGGTCAGTTACATAAAGTGATTTATATTAATTTTCATTAAGACTCTGCATACCTTTGCACTCCGAAGCTCTTGTTGAACTGACTTAATTTCTTTTAGTTCAGCAAGAACAGGGGTAACCTTGGGTCTAGCACCGCCAGTTAGGGTCCCAGATGGGTCAAACAATTCTCCAGCAAGCGTCACCGTCCTTGTTTTAACATTAGGGTTGAAAGCAACCTACAAAATAATGTTATTAGTATGGTGGGGACAGGGCCTATTGCACAGGGAATGTTGGCCTAAAGGGCAATTAAGTACAAATATAGCATTTATTAGTATTGTCCAACTGATTAGCTTATCGGTGTCGCCTTTCAGGCAAAAGGTTGCAGGTTTGAAACTGGTCGCTATCTAGTTTGTGTCCTATGGCGAGACACTTGATGGCCTAAATTCAGTGGAATATTGGGTTCTACAAAATTAAAGGAACATTCGAATTATGCACAACACACTGTATTAGCTCTGTCTAACTACTTAAGTTTCGGCCGTTTTTTCCTATTTTTCAAATTTTTATCAAAGGTTCTGCTTCGTGTTCATCGTGGAAACAACAAATAAACTAAAAGGGTTTACAACTTTACAAATTATAGGTGAATGTTTGGTCTATTAAAGCTTGAATTTCTGATTATTTTATTTATCCATCCGACCCACCTTATTAGCATTCTCCATCGTGTCGCATACCAGCGCTCCTCCAAATACGTATTCGAGTGCTTTCCGTATCTCTTCGTCCATGCCAACCAGGGACAATGCAAGATTCACGTTGTCCCGTCCCACAATCGATTTCGCATGAGTCACAACCTGGACAGGTGATGGTAAATTGACATATTTGCTAAATTAATTGTCGTAATCCTCATTTGTTAAGGTTTTATTTGACTGTTTATCTAAAACAAAAGGAAACACAAAAAACAATATAAGAACAGTCAACTCCCACTAAACCGTTAAGCAAATGTGCCACAAAATAAATAGCAGAGGTCGAACACACAGAAGCCGCGGATAAATAATTATTGCCAACACAGGCGTGCGCAAGGTGTTAAACTGAAGTTACGACATAAATTAATTAACCTTTCATAAAAAAACTCATCCAAATGATTAAAACTGTGGCGATATAGAGAACACGTGCTATGCAGTTCAGGGACTGTATTATCAGAACGAAAGAGAGCCAAGAAAAACGAGACTCAAACTTATATAGAAAGGGTAAATTACTTATGCATACAACTGTCGTAACGTATTAACTCTACAGAAACGTTACCTCTTTGTTGATGGTTCGAGCTGCAACCTTATTAAGTGGTATGATCGTACACCGGCGCTTCAGTTGTCCATTCTTGAGCAGTTTGGCACCGGTTTCGTGGGTGTCCACAACCACGTTGTACAACCTGCCTCCGGCTACCACTTCCAATGCTGTGAAGAATAGGTAGAAATTTAATATTTAGAACAATATTTTATCACGGTAAAAAAAGTCATCTTCTTGGTAAAATAAAAAAAATAAAAAATTTGCGGTGGACATTGTTAGGCAAAAGCGTAAACTTGTTATCTAGCGCAATATTTTGCCAGGGTTTAAAAAAAATACCAAAAGAATTTCACTTTTTTGGTACAAAAAAACTAAAGTTTGCAGTGAACACTGTAAGGCAAGAGCATAAACTTGGTATTTTGACAGTGATGCAAAATATTTTTTAGTAAAATAGAAAGCAAGCCAAAATTTTAGTAAGATTCTTGAAGAATATAAAGTTCAGTACTTCATGAACAACTTATTAGATAACAAGATAAAATGAAAGAACCAACCAGTAGCGTTGGCAACATCTTTAACATCCACCAGATCTGCAACTAAACCTTTGACTCTACGATGGTCCCAGTTAGATTCTGGGTCCCTAAAAGGAAAATTGAAAAGTGTGTGTTTATTACGTCAGCGTAAATACTGAGAAACACTACTTTATTTTTTCAAACCGGTTATAACAGAACCATTCGAATGCCAAACATAGGTCTGGTTTATATAAAAAATAAATCCGTGTCTGTTTGCAAACTTGTGCTCTTGAGTTGCATTCCCTCCAAATAGAATTTTAGATATGTACTAACAACCATCAGTGTATAACCATTCTTTATTTTATGTGGAAAACAAGGTCTTAATGGATTTTGTGTCAGTAATACACAACCGAGAGCGCAAGTTGTCAGACAGACAGGGATTAATTTTTTTCTTTGTCTGTAATTCGAACGGTTCCATTATAACTGGTTTTAAAAATAAAATGGAACAGTCTGCGTAAGTAACTGAATGCATTTTTGTGTGAAATGCACATCAGTCGATAAAATTTTTATTTTTAGTAGTAGCCCTGTAAGATTAGTGACACAGGTAGAGCTCTATAACTTAGAATAGCAAACAAAAATTTAATTGCGAATAAAAATATAATTATATTTAGTATATAGGTATTTTAGAAACCTTAGCTGTTTGTGTTTAACTGCATTTTAACTTATAAGCTCTCCAGACCAGAAAGGTTCAATGTAAATGAACGATTTCGGTAACTTCTATCAGTTAAAAGTAATGAATATTTAGTAACCATCACAAACGATGTGATTTAAATAAAATTGGTTTGTTTATCCATGGACATTGCTAACAGCTGGCTCGATGAACACACATAGGAAAAATGAAGACAAAACCAGCGTCACTTTACCTGTATTCAAATTGCAGGTTTGGGAACTTATTAAAGAGGCCTTGGGTAAGTCGACTCATTTTCTGTATTTTCGTCGATAAATCGTGTTTCTGAGCTTTTAATTGTTCCTCCTCACCCTCTGTACAACAATGTTGGTATATTTACAACACATAAATTGGTTGGGTAGTTTCAGTAAATATAAGTAAAAAAAATTCAAATAAATAAAGTAAAATAGTTCTGAAGTGTATTTATATACTTACACAGCTTAGAAATATGCAATCTTTTTCAAAAAATAGGTTAAAAAAAAGGTTGCATTTATTGGAAATATTACAACTATTTTAAAAAGAAATCTACCAACCTGTGTAATTCAGCTTTTCCATTTGTGTTTTGATTTCAACAAGCCGTTTTTCCACTTTCTTTAAAACCTCGAGGTCTTGTTTGTAAGTCGCTTCAGTTTTCTTTAGCTCCGATTGCTTTGACTTTAATTCTTGCTTGTTGTGCTTTAATTTCATTTCACTCTATGGCGATTTTTTGTTAGTTTGAGAAAATGAGGTTATTAATTTCCTATTAACTAATCTGTAACTGTAAATAAGTCAGCAGTTTATGATAAGGCCCACACTGGGTTTAAATACAGTTAACCCTTTAAAAACTGGTTGAAAGTGCTAAAGTTTGGTCTCGTTGGAAAGCTATATGATATATCTTTTAAACAAAGCAACAATAAACATTCTATTGTATTTGAAATTTTTAAGTAAAGTTTTCTCGAGTTTTATGACTTTTTTGGTCTAATTATCAGGTGAAACTCTCACAAAAATGTTTTTTTCCTAATACTACGGCCACAATGTTTATTTTATTTAAAGGCAGTAAAATCAGTTACACTTTTCATTTGGGTGGACCTGTCATAAGCAAATAGTGATGTAATATTATTTTAATGACGTCATCAAACTGAAACTATAGTATTCTTAAAGAAAATGCTTTATAAAGCAACTTTGTAAAAATAAGTTAAGTTGTATTGTAAACAGATTAGAATTTATAACAATATATAAGAAAAAAAAATGGAAGCCCCCCGACAAAAAATAATAATTTCAGAATTTATGGAAATTTTATTTCCATCAAGTCTTGTGTTGAACGTTTGGCCCTAACTAAAACATGCGAGGCGCTAGAGCACTACAACGCATATGTACAAATTGCGCAAAAAGGATCTCGTTTCTAAGTGGTAAATGTTTGTCACCTTAGGTACCCTTAGTCCATTAATCTGCTACCCTACATTTATAGAAATCACCTGTTTGGTTTCAGTTTGCAGCTGACTGATGTCCTTCTTAGCTTTCAACAGCTGAGCTTGCCATGACGCCTCCTCGCCGGTGTCTGAACTTGCCAGTCCTGTTGTCACCGCCTGTCGTGTTTTGTAATGTTCACATCAAATGTTTAGTGTTTCTAATCACGTCCCGGATAAAATTTAAATGTTGTATGGTGATTTGCGATTTTGCAAAATTATGCAACAAAGTATTAACCATTTTCCTGGTCTAATATATAGGGCATAGCATATTTAAGGTGCAGTAAATTTGGCCTGCGATTCATTTGTTATTCCCAATAATCTGAGCAACATTGCACAGATAAAAAACTTTAAACCTTGATATTTACTGCTGTGCCTAAACACTGCTTCTGGAAAACCGCAGTTTGTTTCTTTATTTTAAAAATTAAGGTAAATTAGAATAAGCAATTAGGCAGCTACCACAGGCATTGCACTCTGGACCATTTTCTAGAGATATTAATTTCATATTTCAGATAAATTTCAGTTTAACAAGGATAGGATATTTATATTTATCCCCATCAATGGGAAACACAAGGGGGTTAGCACACGAGCAATCGTCAGATCACCTCACGCCGTCGATTTACCGGAGCTATTGCAGTGTGTTGTGTATGGTTCAGCCGTTCCTTTAATTTAGTAGAACACATTATTCCACTAGGTTCTGGCAATGTCCATGTCTTGCCCAAGGACACAACCCACTTGTCAGCGACTAATTTCGAACCTGCAACCTTTCAACTGAGGCGAAGAACTAAAACACTGAGTTAATCAGTCGAACAACAACTTTAACAACTACAGATAAATTTGTGTTCGTGTTTGATACAACGTTAAGTGTTTTATCAGCATATTTTGTAACACATTTAAAATTCTTATTTTTAGTAAAATATCCACTATATATTACCTGGAAATGCTTCTCCGCTGCAGTATAAGCCTTAGCAAGCTTGACACTTTCACTCTCCAATTTATCGCAAGCAGATTGCAAGCTGTCCAGTGCCTTGCTTTTGCTTTTGATGGCTGATTCACACTAGAAGATAACAGCCAATTGATACAAATCTGACACAGGTCTACGCATAATGCTCTAAAAAATAGTTTAGTCAGTACATTTTATTTTATAATTCTCTTGAAGTTAACTAAAATACAACAGTCATTAAAACTATAACACCATGGTAAATAAAAGGATAAATAATTGCACACAGCTTAAGTCAAAAGAAACTTTTTTGGTAAAAAAATACCATTTTGAAACCTTATATATCATTTATCTTACTTCTGATTTGCTCTTCTGCAACCCTTTTAATTTTCTTTTCTCGCTGTTTATAACTTCCCGTTGATTGGACAGGTTGCTTTGAGCTTTCGCTTCTATTTTTTCTTTCGATCCAAGAGTGCTCTCCAATTGCGATAGTTTGGCTTTCGAATCCTGCCCAATTTTTAGATTAAAAATGCGAAAATCCTGTGGGTTAGACCAGTGCTTCGCAACCAGTGTGCGGCGGAAAACTACTGTCCCACAGACAATTTTAGGTGTGCCGCAAAAAATTATAAAAAATTTTAAACATAGTTTTTACCAAATAAAAAGGATTTTAGTTTTTTTGCACATTTGAATTTTAAGGCTAACAGCCACTTCGCTAATATAACATCAAATGTATATAGCTTGTCAGAAGATCTATCATTGTAATTTTGCCTGCAATGTGCCCATCAAGTTTCTAAATGTTGTTATAGTGAAAAAAAGGTTTGCAGAGCACTGGGTTAGACCAGCGGGGGTAATATATATTGGTATGTAGTTTATGGTCACTTATAAACTCCAGTGAGTCCAAATCCCATGGCAATCCAATCCCATGGCAATGCATCCAAAATATTGAAATGGCTTAAACCAGTAAAAGATGCGTAATTTGGTTTAGTTTGTTTTTTGCTTCTTTTTACAATAAAGAATAATGGCATAGTTGTTTAAAGAGACATGATAAAAGGCAAAACTGCAGTAGTTAAAACACATCAGTGAATAGACACGGTATTATAATGAAGAAAAAAATTGACGTGGCCGTTATACCTTACATTAACGAATATTAAAATAAAATTGCAACCGAAAACTTTAAATCAAAATTACTAAAATTAAAACCTTAACCAAATTTCTATCCTACCGTGCCGGGAAATCCACAATAAAGTATTTCTACATTGTTATCATGTAATTAGTATGGCTGTGATAAAGGAATGGTTAAATTCGAGTGTTGGTGTAACTATCTCCGTTATTGTCAAATACATTTTCCCATAGTTAAGTTGCCAAATTATCCTTTATATACAAAGACAGACATGAAATTTGACTACTAGCATCCCACTCTCCAACGCCTGTGCACCATAACATGAATTAAATAGGAAAGACACCGCGTAAAGGGGTGATATTTAACAAAACAAACCGACAACACCAACTTTGTATGACAGAGAAATTTCTCAGTAAATTAAACAAAATGATATAAAATAGAGCTTTATGGCTGAGTATTTTAGATAAAATCACATGAATGAATTAAATAGGAAAAACGCAGTGTAAAGGTAGGCTATGTAACAAAACTAACCGATAACACCAACTAAGTATGATAAAAAATTCTCAGTCAATTAAACAAAATGATGTAAAATAGAGCTTTATGGCTAAGTATTTTAGATAAAAACATGTGATAACAGAAATTCACCTCATCCAACACTTTTTCCAGTTGCACAATTTCCTGTCCCATATTCCTATACTGGTCTTGTAGTTGATAGACCTGCAGTTAGAGAATATTAAAATCAAGCAAAAAATCTAAGGCAACAAAGCTAAAAAGAAACTCTATCAGAAAAAATTAAGAATTAAGCAAAAAACTAAGGCAATCAACTTAAGAAAAAATCTATCAGAAAAAATTAAAAATCACTAAAAAAACTTAGACATTCAATCACAGAAGATACCGGTATTCCATAAAAATAAATTAAGAATCAACCAAAAAAACTAAGGGCATTCAAGCAAAGAAAAATCTCCATTAAAAAAATTAAGAATCAAGCAAAAGAGCTTAGGCATTCAAGATAAGAAGAAACTCTAAAAAGCTTGGAGGAACTTCAACGATCTTCTACCTCCGATTCCAGCTTCTCCTTTTCCCCATTCATCTCCTCAATCTCGCCCGATGCGTTGTTGGCGACGCGCTCCACGGTGAGGAAGTGATAAGCGATGAGGAGGCGGGACAATCTCTCCACCTCCCGTTGGACTTTCTGGAACTCGAGGTAGGATGAACGCTCATCGTGGAGTTTCTGGATCGTCGGAGTGATCTCTTCGTCCAGAGTCTGGAAAAGTGAAGAAGATGCTCTGATTAGCTTGATGTAGGGATGCACAATATAGGATAGTTAGGTATTCTAGAATATTCTAGAATAATACATTTCGAATCTAGAATTTCGAATCCTATTCTAGAATGTTTTACCATGTATTTAAATTTGCTATGCTGTGCATATATTTTCTCATTTATAGTGAATTAGCCATATGCTTTTAAACTGTGATGAGAGCAATTTATGTAGTCCAACAATATTTTACCATTACATATTTTTTTAATCATATGTAACATCTCTAAACACTATCTGCCATGAGGGAGGATAATAGTCTAGTAGGTTGTTGTTGAAATGAATGGCTAAGAAAAATGCTCCCAAACACCAGACAATTTTCATTTCCCCAGTTTGGTGTCAAGACTAGGTATTAATGCCCTTGCAGAATTAAACATTAATTTACTATTTAACACAGTTATACCTCGGTAAAAAAATAATAAATTAATCACTGCAAAATCACCTAACTAAATAACACATAGGATATCATTAAATGAAATA
>CH002567.1:1463497-1530659 GCA_000149265.1 Ciona savignyi | reverse complement strand
AAACGAAGTTATGCTCCTGAATTATGATTGTGACAGGCATGCCATATCGCACTGACATCTCCAACAAGAAGTCGACAAAACAGATTAAAACTTTAAGAATTGCTACATAACATGACTCACTTATGTCAAAACAGAAACTTATCTACTAAACCCAGGGGAATTCCCTGAAACAACGAAAATCTAAATCGGGCTGTTTTGGGAATTTATCTTTATTTCACTACAGCGCTTGAAAAGAAGCTATAATTTAAAACATTTTTGGTGAAATGTTCATAAATTTAAGACGTTTATTCTTTATTTACCTAAACATGGAATATAAGTTTGGTATGTTAACTATGGGACCCATGCGTTTATGCTTGCAGAAACAAAAACTACATACTCATTGTATAAAATACAAATTGTGGTTAGGGACCCTGTAGCATGAATATAGGTTATACAACATGTGTTTTACAAATAGTGTTGGTTAAACACGTGGTTGACACTCTCTAGTTTTTGTCCGTTTTTTTTTTTTTTTTTTTTTTTCGTCAAAGGTTTGACAGGCATGGCTTGTGGCTCCTACATCTACCAGAAGGGCTGATGGAATTGCAATGAAACTTTAACATTTGTTAGCGCACATGGTCTAGATATGCAGAAACCACAATTTTGCGTAATTTAGCCACGGGAATTCCCCTGGGATGTGAAAAACCAAAATGGTAATTTTATCTAAAATATTAGCTTTTTTGAGCATAGGGATTGAACGTCTACCTGAATTTTAGTTAGATTTGGTATAATGTAAGAACATTAGCAACTGATATAACACTTTAAAGAAATACAAAAAATATCAAGGGAAATACCCTAAAAAACAAGATTTTGTTCTCAATCATGATTGTGACAGGCGTGGCTTGTGGCTCCGACATTCATCAGAAGGGGTAATTAAATCACAATGAAACTTTGTAATTTGTTAGAGTACATGGTCTAGATATGCAGAAACCAAAATTCTGGGTGATAAATTCGGGGGAATTCCTCTGGGGCGTTAAAAACCAAAACGCTATTTTTTTCTAAAAAAATTGCCTTTTTTGGGCATAGCACTTGAACGGGTGTTACAATTTGAATCAGATTTGTCGGAATGTAGGTGCATTAGTCACTGATTTATCACTTAGAAGAAATAATGAAATTACCTAGGGAAATACCCCAAAAAATAGGATATGGTCTCAAATCATGATTGTGACAAGCATGCCATGTCGCCCCGACATCTACCAAAAGGAGTAATGAAATCGCAATGAAAATTGGACATTTGTAAGTCAACATGGTCTAAATATGCAGAAACCAAAAATTTGGGTAATGATTCTAGGAGAATTCCCCTCAGACGTTAAAAACCAAAACATTTTTTTCTAATAAATTCGATTTTGTGGCCATAGTGCTTGAACGGCTGCTCTAATTTTATTAAAATTTGGTAAAATGTTAAAACATTAGACATTCTGTGCTAATTAAATAAAGAAAACATTTACTGAGGTCAATTCCCATGAAAACGAAGATATGTTCCTGAATTATGATTGTGACAGGCATGCCATATCGCACTGACATCTCCAACAAGAAGTCGACAAATCAGATTAAAACTTTAAGAAATGCTACATAACATGACTCACTTATGTAAAAACAAAAACTTATCTATTAAACCCAGGGGAATTCCATGAAACAATGAAAAACTAAATTGGACTATTTGGGAATTTAGCTTTATTTCACTACAGCGCTTGAAAAGAAGCTATAATTTAAGACATTTGTGGTGAAATGTTCGTAAATTTAAGACGTTTATTCTTTATTTAACTAAATATTGAAAATATGTTTGGTATGTTAACTATGGGACCCATGCGTTTATGCTTGCAGAAACAAAAACTACATACTCAGTGTATAAAATACAAATTATGGTTAGGGACCCTGTAGCAGTAGCATGAATATAGGGCATACAACATGTGTTTTACAAATAGTGATAGTTAAACACGTGGTTGACACTCTCTAGTTGTTTAACTTTATTTCATTTTCATGTTTATGTTGACCATTTATTTCTACTTGGGGAAATAAACCGAAAGTTCTGGTAACCGCTATATTTCGTGTGATACGGGCACGGCAGTTAGTTAGTTTCTTAGTTATTGGCAATTTGACCAGGATTAAAAAATAACATTACTGAAGGATTTCAACTAAAATACGAAAACACCACGGCCATACCATGGCTTTACCAAACCTCGTCGGTAAGTTTCCATAATATTTGTCAAACTAATCTTTTTGCCAGCCTTGTAATTATTAAACTGCAATATACGATTTCCTTTCATTTATATGATAAGATAGAACATTCATGTATATTCACGTGAATGGAAATACGCAAGGTGCGTTAACACACGGAAATCGTCAAGTTACCTCGCGCCTTCCGTCGGATTACCGTAGCTATTGCAATGTGTTGTGTATGAATCAAGCGTTCAATCAATTTGGTGGAACCCATCAACTGGGTGGCAGGCAATATTTTTAACTATCTTGACCAAGGACACAAACGACTTGCCAGCGATCAGTTTCGAATCTACAACCTTTCGTCTCAAAGGCGACTTACTAAACCGATATTATTAGGCTGTAGGGATAAATGAATGTTCTCTTTAACAGCATAATTAATTCTTACTCAAAAAAATCTATTAAGCCCCCCAAAGTATTTTATAATGTTCAAGTTATAATTGACCAATTAAACATGCAGTTCGTGGTTCAGAAGGCTTGAGCCTAGTGCAGTGGGAAGCAGATGGCTCCAGTACAACTAACAGGCATGTTTTCTATGCATAACCTCATTTTTACCATCAAGAAGTGCACCAATCTCGGTCTATTTTTACTTGATCGAACAAAAAATAATAATACAGCGAACAAGACAACTTGCATTTAGTCATTACGTAAATGGATGAATAACATAGGACTGTCAATTTTATCCTAGATCTGTCATTTGATGGTTGACTTGGCTTGATTAAACAAACAACCATTCAGCTGGCTGCACACCACACTAAATGTAATGTGTATTTTTTCTTTTCAGAATATGCGAGCATAAATGCAGAACTACAATTTTTTCTAACGATGGGAAAAAATTTGCCTGGTGTGATATGAAAAAGTAAGTTTAAACAGTAAATTTTTACTAAACTAACAAGCTTTAATTGATTCTTAAATATCCATAACAATTTTCAAGCAGCATATAGGAAAAGAATTAGGTAACTTTAGTGTATATACTTTATCATTATGTTTCCATGCATGATTCATCAATTTATATTTTAAACTTTTCAGAGTACATATTATGGATATGATCACTGGAGATATAATCGTGAGTTTAGATCAACCAAGGACATATGCCATGTATTTTTCTCCTGACGCTGACTTGCTTTGTACTTGGGAACAATATACAGGTGGGTTCTTAAATTTAATTGGACCGAAATCCAGACTTTGCTTTTATGGTTGTGTAAGGCCATAATTTAAAAGTAATTGTTGTTGCGATTGAAACCAGCCATCAATTTATTGGCTGTGGATGTGGCTTTGTGCAAGGCACTAGTGGCCTTTGTTTAAACCCATACAACTTAAAAAGGTAAAATAAAATCTATGGTTATGTCTATAATAAATCTGTGAATCAAAAACCGATGATATCAGTTCTCTGTGCCTAGGATTGAAATCCATCCACAGTTCTGCTTTTTATATACATACTTGACAGTCAGTTACTATCAACTTGTATAACATGCTGCAAAAAATAAAGAAGTAAGCGCAATTTATATAAAAAAAATAAAAATTTAGCATTTACACTAATGTTTATGAATAAAAGAAAGAATGTACAGACTTGTCACCTGATGTGGTTGTTAATTTTATTTAATCTTCTTTTGAAGCATGATGGTTATTTAATAATATTGCATTCTTGACCTTATAAGTTTTAGGATTTTTGGTAAAATGCTTCTGTTCGTCATTTCTCCATTCAGTTTCAAAGACTGTCCCAGCTGGCACTCCTAATTTCAACATATGGAAGGTAGCCGATGGTTCCTGTGTATACAGTGCCATAAATAAGAAGGTAAATGGCTGGAGACCGGACTGGTTGAACGGGACAAGTGTTTGTGGGAAACTCGTCGGACACTCAGTGCACTTCTTCACTGGCAACGATTTCAGTAAGTCTTTTTATCGTATAAAACAGGCATGGGTAGGGATGCACAATATAGGATAGTTAGGTATTCTAGAATATTCTAGAATAATATATTTCGAATCTAGAATTTCGAATCCTATTCTAGAATGTTTTACCATGTATTTAAATTTGCTATGCTGTGCATATATTTTCTCATTTATAGTGAATAAGCCATATGCTTTTAAACTGTAATGAGAGCAATTTACGTAGTCAAACAATATTTTACCATTACATATTTTTTTAATCATATGTAACATCTATAAACACTATCTGCCATGAGGGAGGATAATAGTCTAGTAGGTTGTTGTTGAAATGAATGGCTGAGAAAAATGCTCCCAAACACCAGACAATTTTTATTTTCCCAGTTTGGTATCAAGACTAGCTATTATTGCCCTTGCATAATTAAACATTAATTTACTATTTAACACAGTTATACCTAGGTAAAAGTATAAGAAACTAATCACTGCAAAATCACCTAACTAAATAATTGAGCACATAATATATCATTCATTGTGTTAATTGAAAACATGTGTTGTTTAAGTCAAATATATATTGCAAATACTAACGTGTTTAGTCTGTAAATAACTCTCCGCCTTTGAAATAATTGCATCATATTTAAAGGTACGATAAACCACGTGATTACAGCCTTGTGAACGTGACCTACTTTCTTTGTGCGTGCGTGCGTTCGTTCGTTTTAAGCGCGTCTGTCGACGATGCACGTGTATGGGACAACTGATAAGATAATGTTGTTGTGCTTTGATGCAAGTTGTATTTCCGAGCTACCGCTTTAGAAAATGTTCGGACGCTTTCGCACGATAGATGCACTTTCGGTATGGAGAAACGCATTACGGGTATTACATACGAATGAAGAAGCCATTTTACAATTTTGAGATTACCAATTAACTTCAAGACGATTCACCAAAAGTTTCTTATCATAGTTATCCACTGTCGCACGCTTGCTGAAACGATACGCTGACGTCTGCATAATCGGCATCACATGTGTTCTTGCGCGTTGGATCGCAGCCAATATTTTACGTTTTTAATTTCGAATCCTAACTATTCTTATTAAATTGCTTGTAGAGATTCGAATCCCTAGAGATTCGAATCTCATAGATTCGAAATTCTATATTGTGCATCCCTAGGCATGGGCAACATATGGCCTGCGGGCCGAGTCCCTGACCCGTAAAGGGATTTTAACTGGCCAGTAGACCATCTAACCGTACCCTGTAATTAAGATATTGAATACTATTTATGTTATAATTCGGCCAATCAAGAATTGCATTTTCCCATATTTGGCCCGCTGACTAGAGAAAATGCCCACCCCTTATAGCCCTATAGAATGTCTAGTTTAGATAAAGTTCCAATGCTTAAAAATATGTTTTCAAAACACAAGTTCTGCTGACATTGCTTAACTCTTTCACTCCCGGCCAAATGCATTAATTCAAACATGCTGTCCCGCAGTGTTTTTTACAATTTTTAGTCATTTTCAAATTAGCACAGTTTTTCTAAAGTTTATGCTATGATTTAATATTTAGTATGGTTGGAAAGATAATTTATCCCTCTTTTAAACAAGCTGCACATCTAAAATCTACCTCTAATAAAGAATATATTATGTAAACTTTAGTGAACACCACTTTTTATGCAAAGAAAATTCTGCTCGACTTTGAAAAATTTGAGGTGCACTGACAAACGAAATACTCACTTATTATTGGAATGCCCAAATGAGATGAAAATTGGAATGTAGATTGTCTAATAGTTTTTGTACTCAGGAAAATTCGAACTGTATTTCTATCTTCAGTAGTTTTTTTACTATTTGTAATTGAAATTTCCCTTTTTTCTGACTATATTATGAAAACTTGAACCAAAACGCATTGAAGTTTTTAGTTTTGTAGAACTAAAATAGTAAAAAGTATAAAAAAGAACAGTGAAGGAAGTGTAAAAAGGGCATACAAAACCAAACAAACGCAAATACTATATCCAATATTCTTCAAAGCAGGGCACACCGAACTAGCTAGTCTCGCCGCCTTTTTCTTTATCGTGCTTAGCAGGCCCAGCTGGATTCATGCTTTGGTGAACACGAAGCATAACCGCCTGCTGCGAAAACGTCACCAACGCTCTCCTTTTTATCTCAACGGCACGAAATTCACAGAGAATGTAAAGAAAGACTTGCTTGACAAAAAGAGCTTCTCTGCAAGTTAACACGACTCCTATTGGCTGAGTTAGTCACGTGTAAATTCGTGTAAAATCGATAGAAATAAGAGGCGAAGCCTTGAAAAAGAAAGGCTATCACTCCTCGCATTTTTAATATTTCTCCACGATAATTACAGAGAATAAAATATAGGGTTTCCTTGATCGAATGAGCCATAGCTGAGGTCTCTACCATTACGCATTGCGGAGAAATCGTTTTTTAGATTTGCACCCATTTATGTACAGTCGGGATGCCATGTTTTACCACCAACTCGCGATATATGGCGAGTTGGGAGGGAAAGAGTTAAATCTGGTAATTTGCGCATCTGACATATCTGCCAATTGGGAATTTTCAGTTATCACTAATCATTATAAAATTGGTCAACCAGGTGTAAACTTGAGCTTATAGTTGAATAGATCCGTGCTTTCCTGCTTATTTGTAACCTTAAAAAAAGAATATTTAAAACATAAACGATAGGATAAAGGATATTAATATTTATCCGTGTAAAAGGGAAAATGCAGGAAGCGTTAACACATAGTTAACACATTACTGACTTGCCTTTGGACACGACCTCTTTGCTACGGACCAGTTTCGAACCTACAACCTTTTGGCCAAAATGCAACGCACTAAACCGCCAAGCTAACCGGTTGAACTACATCTTTTCACTGGACAGAATCTAGATATAAATAATTTACGTTCACTGTGTTTAAGGTCCTGTTTTACACCATGTCCAGGAATGTAGGTTTAATAGAACCTTTTAATTTACTTCAACATTTCTTATTCATTCCAATTGCCTTAACTGTAGCACTGTAGCAGAACCTTGTAGATATATTATTTATGGTACTCTGTAAGATTTAACTGGACACATTTTAAAGTAACTAATCCGGAAATTGGTTATGTTTAATTGCATAGTTTTATTACCATGATGGTTGATGACTTTAGTAGATGGGCTAACAAACTATGCCATCTTTTCAGATGTAAACTTATGGTATTGCTAAAGGTTTAAAAGTGCATCATACCATCAAACTAAACTAGCTTTACTTATTTTACAATTTTAATCCTTTAAATGATTCATAGAAAACCCCACCCACAAACTGGGTATTGAAAAGCTTGAGGTATTTGAAGTTTCACCCAACCCCAAACCCCCACATAAGATTGCGTGCTTCATACGTGGATCTAGGGGTGGACCTGCCTCTGTCCGAATATTCGAATTCCCCAAGTTTAACACAGAAGATGTATTGGCGCACAAAAGTTTCTTCAAAGCAGACACTGTAAGTTGGTATTTTATTACTTAGACACTATTTGCACTTAAAGAGTCATTTTAACTAGAATTCCACAAAATAAAAATCACTGGCAGCCGCAAAACTATTATCGCAATAAAAGGAAAACAACACTGTGTGAGATAAAGAGGTGTTTCTGTTTGTTTTACTTATGCATGGTTATTAAGCGCTTGGTACAGCAGCAATAAATTTATTAGTATCAGAAGGATAAAAAGCCGCATGCAACCTCAGGTATTCTAGAATTCCATATTTCAAATCTAGAATTTCGATTTCTATTCTAGAGTGTTTTACCATTTATTTGTAGAGTGTTTTACCATTTATTTGTAGAGTGTTTTACCATTTATTTGTAGAGTGTTTTACCATTTATTTGTAGAGTGTTTTACCATTTATTTGTAGAGTGTTTTACCATTTATTTTTTTTGTTTCCCAACCCGGGATAAACACGAGTACCTTACATATTGTGAAGGTGACAATTCGGTGGAACAACCGTGGTACCGAGTTATTGGTGACGGCCGCAGTAGATGTAGACACCACAGGCGAGTCGTATTATGGAGAGCAATCCCTGCACTACATGTCATGTTCAGGCGAAACCGCCATTGTGCAATTACGTAAGTTTTTGTAAAAAAAGCGTAGTAAACCATTGAAATTGTAGCTATTTCTATTGAGAGGTAAAAATTGCACGGAGATACTATCCAGCATTAAAAACTTAATTGGCTGCTTTGTTTTATTTGACTTTTTTGATGCTGTTTGATTTAATTATTTTTTCAGAATATTTTGTATTTGCAAATTAGTTCAAGCCATTAACTGTTATAAGCATTATTTATAACAACTATATAACAAAATAGATTAACAAAAACTTTAATTTTATAGGCAAAGGGTTAAAACTAAACGGTTTAAAGAAAATTATGGTGATAACGGAGTTAAAATAGTAAGGAAATCTTAGAAACTATGTTTTTCCTTCCAGCAAAAAAAGGTCCAATCTACGATGCAGCATGGTCACCAATCTCCAACCAATTTTGTGCTGTGTTTGGCTTCATGCCAGCCAAAGCGTGTTTATTCAACTCAAAGTGCCAAAAACTATTCGAATTCGGCCCTACGCCGAAGAACGAATGTTACTTCAATCCGCATGTAAGTAAAAATGAAATGTCACTGTTTTATCCTTTTATTTCGGCAAGCGTAAATTAGATGGTTCTCAAATAAAAAATATGAAGCACAACAGCTTGACACTCTTGATTCTGATAATTATGAAAAACTTTTCAGGGCCAAAAATACGCTCAAGTGACATTCACTTGTTTACTTGCGTGACGCACACTGTGCGAGTAAGAATTTATTCTTTCAAATAAAAAACAAATTAACGTTTACTGGGACCGTTTTCTATTTAACTGGCGTATAGGGGAATAAAAAACAAAACCTTCTCATTGCGACCGGTTTTAGGATAGGATATGATATTCATGTTTATCCCCGTGAATGGGAAAACCAAGGGGGTTATCACACGGGCAATCGTCAGATCACCTCGCGCCCATCGTAAGGTTACCTATTGCAGTGTGTTGTATATGATAGACAGTAGACACGTTACTTCAATTTGGTAGAACCCATTAATCCGCTGGGGTGAGGCAATGTCTGTAAAGTGCCTTGCCCAAGGACACAACCAACTAGCTAGCAACCAGTATCGCACCTGCAAACTTTCGATTGCAAAGCGACGCACTTAACCGCTAAACCAACCGGCCGGCGTTTTATTATATTTATGGCGTGTTTACTCACGTTACTTGCGATTTACTCCCATTATTCGCATGAAAGATTTACTCGAGTTACTCGCATGAGCTTCTACACTCAAGTGAATTCTTACTCGCCCAAAATTTAATGGATTTTGGCCCTGCTTTTTCATTATATTGTGCTATACACAAGTGTGTGGAATAGTTTGCAGTGCGTTATTTAAATGGGTTGTGATGCTTTTTCTTCACCAGTTATGTCATAATCCATATTCCTGATAATTGTGAGTTGTTACTATTTAATTGTTTTTTTTTCTAGAAATAAAATGATCAATCTGTTAAACACATAACACAGGATATATCAAACACTTTAAAAAATATATTTCTTACCACCACAGGGAAACCTTCTGATCCTGGCTGGATTCGGTAACCTAAGAGGAAACATAGAGGTTTGGGATTGTTCCAGAAATTCACAAGTTAACCAGTTCACTGCCCCGGACACCACTTATTTGGAATGGTGCAGTGATGGTGAACATTTTGTCACTGCCACCACCGCCCCAAGGTTAAGGGTCAACAATGGCTACAAGTTGTGGAACTATACAGGTGATTGCTATTGTTACTATTTATTTTGGAATTCTTTTTTTGACAATTATTTAAGGATTTTACACTAGCAGGTTTAAATTAAGTTTTGACAAAATATGTCATAATACTGGTTGTTATCTCTGTCAGAAATTTTTTTTCTAAACATAACACTTTACACTATTGCTCGGCATTATTGAAACCAGCCACTGGCTTAGTCAATTGTCTACTCAGGCAAAGCAAATCATTTCACCCAGTGGATAACAAATTTTAAGGCAAAGCATCACCTCATCCAAGCTATTGAACTAACACGATAGAATGTCTTAACACAATAAGCACAACCTTAATGCAAGGGTGGACACAAAATAATCAAACCATGTTTAACAATTAGCTTGGTGGGTTAGTGCGTCGCCTTTCAGCCAAATGGTTGCAGCTTAAAACCAGTGCTTTAATGGGTTCTACTGAACTAAAGGATCTTAATTATACATAACATATTACAATAGCCTTAATTACCCCATAGATTGGCACACAGGTGATCTGACGATTACTTGTGTGTTAACGCCCCTTGCGTTTTCCCATTCACGGGATATACATGGGTATCATATTTTATCTTATCCTAGCTAGTGGCTAATTTCGATTTCACCACCTTTTCCCTGATGGCTTGATGCGCTGCCATACTGAACTAACCAGCCGCAAGTAAAAAGTCATAGTTCTAACATATTTCATAGGATTGTACAATATTCCCTGCCAAAGTAGGCACATAAGCAGGGGCCAAAAATTTTGGGGCGAGTAAGAATTCTCACCCCGCGGTGTGGAAAATAGTAATAAATCTTTTAACAATATTTAAAAAATTTAAACATGTTGAAATAAAACGTGTCATAAAATGCGCCATGTGTACAATAAAAAGGGCCGCATTGACGAGGATTGTTTTTTTTTTTTTGTTCCCTCAGCGCCAGTTGAATAGAAAACGAGCGCAGTAAACAGTAATTAATTTTTCATTTGAATCAATAAGTAAATTCGTACTTTCACGGCGTGTTTTTCGAGTGTTACCTGTGCATTTTTTTAGTCCTACATAAGCAAGCATACAATCCATCCTAACATTCACCACATTCACAGGGGGACTGCTTCAAACCATCAACATTCCAAATGAGCTGAATGGTGTGTGTTGGCAACCAACACCAGCGGGAACTTATCCTGCACCGTTGGTTAAGCTTGTTGCCAGTAAGAGTCTCTCAACCCAAATCTCCGCATCGAAACCAGCATCGTATGTCCCACCCCATGCGAGAGGAAAACCATCATCAGCAGCAGCAAAGGTTTTTAATTTTGTCCAAAATCAAAGCCAAAAAAATCAAATTATTACTTTTGAAGTAAAATCTTTAAAGTAAAAATCAATTTTTGAAGTAAAATCATCTTTTAAAGTGAAATCATAGCATTGTGGGTTACTGTATTGTCTTTCAGTGGAAGAGTTATATGATCGAAACTGATTGCTAGCTAATCGTTCTGTCACCCAGGTCTTGATTAAGTGTTGTTACAAAAACTGAAACAACCTTTCGATCATACACAACACACTGCAATAGCTTAAGCGTGATGGTTGTGGCATGGAACATGACGATAACTAGTGTGCTAACTCTCCTTGCATTTTCCCAATCACCAGAACCAACTTCAATATATACAGTTTAAAACAGAAGTGGGTAACTTTTCTAGTCGGCGGGCCAGATGTGGGAAAATAAAGTCTTTGGTGGGCCGGATTATTACATGAATCGTATTCAATATCTTGATTACATGGTTAGATACAGTCTGCGGGCTGGTCAAAATTCCTTCATGTGCCGAACCCGGCCCGCTGGCCGCATATTGCCCATGTCTGTTTTAAAACCTAAATAATTACAGTTTAAACTTGATGATGAAGATGAGCAACCCGTCACTCAAGAACCGCTCTCGAAAAGTGCCCAAAAGAACAAAAAGAAGAGAGAAGGGAAAAAGAACAAAAAGCCAATGGATTCGGGGCTTAGTGCAGAACAGCGCGATGTGGTACAGATGGCGAAATATTTGCTGAACGACTCGGCTGCGCAACCCACCCAATCTACTTCGCAAATCAGTGAAGATGATAAGAAAATTAAAAATCTTAGAAAAGTAAGATTTCTTTTGTAATGTTCTGTACTCAGAACTGATACAGCGTATTAAAAGAATTTGAAAACATAGTGGGAATATGGACGTTCTTATTTATTATTTATTATCACTTGATTATAACTGACTAAATCAACTAAACTATTGGTATTCTTAATTATACAGTGTGTCCATATTCGTTTCAGGATATTCATCTTTATCCCCGTGGATGGGAAAACCAAGGGGGTTATCACACGGGCAATCGTCAGATTATCTCGCGCCCATCGTCGAGTTACCGGAGCTATTGCAGTGTGTTGTATATGATAGACATGTTTCTTCAATTTGGTAGAACCCATTAATCCGCTGGGTTTTGCAAAGTTTAAGAGAGGAACATGTATAGCCTTGATCTAGTGAATTCTATTGAAGCCTTTACAAATAATGAATACACTGAAAGTCTGTTACTTATATAGTCCCGATTTTGGAAATAAAATTCAATATTCCATGTATGGTATCAATCCAGCATTATATACGGAATTACCCCCTTGCTGTTGTATTGCAGAAATTACAAGCAATAGAGAAGTTAAAAAAGCAGCTTAACGACGGAAAGCAACTGGAAAAAAATCAATTGGAAAAATTAAGCTCTGAAAATTTAATTATCGAAGAACTTGCAAAACTGGGAATATCTGTGTAGTTGGCATCATCTTTGGATTATACACATGTCCGGAGTGCTCCAGTGGCATGCCGTTGCGTGTTTAGGAAATTGAATAAAAGTTCATCGGTGGTTGCGCAATGACGTGTTTTTTTTGTTGTAACTCAGTGGAATGGTGGTTATATGTTGTCCGACCGGTTATCTTCGTGGGTTAGTGCGTCGTATTTCAGTCTTTGGGCAAGGCACGTAACGGACATTGCCTGAATCCAGTGGAAAATGGATTCTACGACTTCTACCAAATTGGAGAAACGTCTGGATCACACTTCAATATCTCCGGTAACTCCACGATAGGCGCCAGTTTATCTGACGATTGTTTGTGTGTTAACGCCCCCAGTAACCTGCGTTTCCCTATTCTGGTCGGTTGTGTTTGGGCAAGGCACTTAACGGACATTGCCTGAACCCAGCGGACTACCAATTTGAAGGAACGTGTGAATCCTACACAAAACACTGCAATAGCTCGGGGAACGCGAGGTGATCTGACGATTGCCCGTGTGGTTGTGTTAACCCCTTTGGTTTTTCCACGGGATAAACATAAATATCCTATATTCTCATACCCTAAACAACCTTGTTGTTTCAATTACGCATTTTAACCAGGTTGGCTGGAGCGACCATATAACGAAATTTACAAATTTTGAATCAAAAGTAATGTTAACCACGGTTGAATAGTAATATATACTCAAATTATCTTTATCCACAGTCCTAAGTAGACTTAACCAGATACCGCACAGCTTCTACCAGTCGGGTATTTTGCCGTCTTTTCCTGTGCTGTGCTTTGATTCTTTTGCCATTTTGTGTACTAGTGCGAAAAATATTAAACTACAATATGTATATAAACTAAAGTTGATTAAGAAACTTTGTGAATAACATACTAACCACTATGCGGCGCAATACGCCAAGTTCGTTTTTGTTTTGGTGTTGGTGTTTTGGTGCATCCGTAAGTTTTCCAGCGTAAGTAAGACAAGAACGCTAAGCGATGGCTCTTTGGACACAAAACCCCAAAAAGGCACATTATGTAAACTCTTATTTCGCAAGCATGAGCTCGATGGCTACAAGAATAGTAGAAACGAAAGAATCAATAAAATCGTCTTATGCAGGTATGATATTTTCCGCTTAACATGGCAATTGCACGTGTAAGAATACAATTGTCCATCATTTTGTTCGTCATGGTAAGTGGGTTAACACAGCCGCAATCGTCAGATTATCTCACACCCACACCACTGCTAATCTTATTATTTTTTGCTTATTTTAATTTGTACCGTATTTATTATAATGTGGCACCTGCTTCGACAACTGCATGGTTTCTCAGTGTCTCCTTGTTAAACTTAAGTTTAATAGTCGGCGGTTGCTGGAACAACTCACTACCACCTTAAAAATAATTATCACCCTGTGCAGCAGGAGGCCGTGTTTTTAAACTACTCTGTAGTGGCTTATGATAATATTTCGCTCCTATTTTGACTTGTGTTACATAGTGGATGCAAATAAAATCAGTTGAATCAAAATATTTTTCTATTTTATTTTTTTGCGCTTAACAAATAAATATGTTTGTTTTTAATGTATAATATGTCTTCACCTTAACATCACCATTGGAGTTTATTATTGTCATTTGCCCCTTATCATGTTTTTCATTGTACATACTACTGGTCATGTTTTTGTTTAAATGACATGTTTTAACGACTGTTCGTTTTGCCGTCTTTTTGGTGTGATTTGAATTTTTGCTATTTTTTAATATTAGGGCATAAATGAATATACAAAACTATGGTTTTTGCCTGTCATGTTTTTTTAAAAGTAGATCGCAGATAATTAACTAACCACTCAGGTATTTCCATAGATCGGTGGAACAACATACCCTGTAATGAACAAGATGAGATTGTGGATAAGTACATTATCACTCCTGATGCTACTGCTAGGTAACAGCATTTTAACAAGTTAAAAATATATGTGGGGCAAAATGCTTGTTTATAGTAGGGTGTCAAAAACACATGTTTCATTTGTAACATCGGTAACACAAATGTGCGACTGAATAGCCTTGTGGGTTAGTGCGACGCCTTTCAGCCAAAAGATTGCAGTTTTAAAACTGGTCACTAGCTAGTCTGCTGTGTCCTTGGACAAGGCACTTAACAGACATTGCCTAAATCCAGTAATATGACGGGTTTAAGTATTTTGAAAGAACCTGTGAATCATACACAACACACTGCAATACCTCTGGTAACCCGACAGTGGATGTGATGTGATCTGACGATTGTATGTTAACCTCATTAGTTTACCCATTCAAGGGGATAAACATAAATATCCCTCCTCTTTAATTGCCACATGCCCACAGTGCAGTTTTGTTGGTTAGTTCTATTATTTAAATGAGCTTGATAATATCCAAATAATGTAAACAGTCATTTTAATACAGTCAATTATTTGCCACGAAAAATTCAAGTTTAAGTTCTTGTTATTAATATAATGTGTGTCGAATCAAAGTCTTTTATGTAGGTTGTCTAGGGAAATAATAATATAGGTAAATATAAATGGTCAGTAATAAATGATCCAGTAAATATTATACAAACTAATTCAGTTATAATTGTTTGGTATGTGCAATAGAAAGGTTATTGGCCAAAGAAAATTTCAATTTAATCAAGACATCATTGAAAGTGTTGGTAATTCGTTATTTAATCAGGTACCCACCATGTTGATGGTAGATTTTTTAGTTAAAAAGAATACATTTTCACAGATACAGAGGTGTGCAATCATCAATGGAACCTCTAAAAAACGTTCAAAGTGTGTTTCCAAAACTTGTCATGCAGACAGGCCAGTCCTGTGTAAAGAGAATGGATGAAGCAAAGGAACAGGTCATTGCTTATTATAAAACAATTGCCTTCCAAGAAGTAGTGATGTACACCTGTTAATGGTCTCATTAACATATTTGCTTTTTTTTTAAGTGAAAAAAATCACATTCGAAAACAATCGGTTACTGTGCATTTCTAATATATCATTTAAAGTAAATAATTAATTTAATTTTAGACATGTTTTAACAGACTGTCCTTTTTCCAATTTTTTTCCAAATTTTTATCACAGCTTCTGCTTTGTGTTTTCTTAGTGGAAAAAAAATAATTGACAAATCAATTGCCAATCTTCTTTTTGACCGGTTAGTCTGGTGGTTTAGTGCGACGCCATTCAACCGAAAGATTACAAATTCAAAACTGGTCGCTAGCTAGTCGGCTGTGTACTTAGGCAAGCCACTTAACGGACATTGCCTAGACCCAGCGGAAAAATGGGTTCTACCAAATTAAAGGAACTTGTGTATCATACACAACACACTGCAATAGCTCTGGTAATACGACGGTGGACGCGAGGTGATCTGACTATTGCCTTTGTGTTAACCCCTTGGTTTTTCCATAAACATGAATATCCTTAACATAAATATCCTATCCTCTTTCTACCAAAGCTAATGTTTATCTTTTATTTCAGGAAATCATATTTCAAGATGAACATTCCAACCCATTTGCTTGGGAAACCAAAAGTCAAATGAACATGCCAATGCCACCCCCAGTTACAATGAAGAAAACTAGTAACGGTATATAATATATATTATATATATACAAAAAATACATACATTGGTATTTTAAACAAATCTCTATCTTTTGTCTATCTTTGCGTCATTAGTCTAATTTAATAAAAAGGAAGATGATTTTACTAGAGAAACTCCAGTCTTTGCATTTAAGTTACAACCTTGGGTATAACATACTGGAACCCAATTTTATCAGGCTTCTTTTGTTATAAACAGGTGTTGCACCTGTTAAAGTGAGAAAACAATCTGCTGGGTCAAAAGAAAAAAGCTCAAAGGAAAAGTTACGCACTGAAAATGACTCAAATCCTTTGTCCCCTATGGCGGATATCACTAATGCAACCGGGACGTTTAATAATACAGATGATCAAGAAAAGCCAGCACCCATAAAACTAAGGTACTTGTCTAGAATGTAGGCGAAAGTATGTATTATGCGGTCAAGATAAACAAGACTGGTCTAGAACAGACATGAGCAAGATACGCCTGCGAGCCGGGTCCGGCCTGTGAAGTAATTTTGACCGGCGCGTAGACTGTATCTAACCATATCCTGTAATTAAGATATTAAATACTATTTCTCTAATAATTCTGTCCACCAAGCACTTTTCCCACATCTGGCCAGCGGAGTAGAGAAGTTGCCCACCCCTGGTCTAGAGTCTAGGTCAAAGTATGAGATTTGCTGCTAAGATTTGCTAAAAAGAGTCATTGCAGCCACCATTTAAACCTTCGTTTTTTTTATAAACTTTGCATCCAGGTATGTCTCAGTGTCTACGAGCTCGAAACACGGCAATAGAAATCATGGCAATAACCACACTGATGAAGTAAGTTTTAAGGCATCGTGGCACTTTAAATGCCATAGAGGATAGATATTCATGTTTATCCCTGTGAATGGGAAAACACAAAAGTATTCGGCAAAAAAACCTCATGCCCACTGTCCGGTCACCACAGCTTTTAAGTGCCTTGTCCAATGAAACAATCGACTAGCTTGCGACCAGTTTTGAACCTGCAACCTTCCGGCTGAAAGGTGACTCACTAAACTGCCGGTCAGATATTGCTTTGAAATTTTATGATTGTAAAAACTCATATTACAATCGCTATATTTATATGAATCACCAATAGCTTTATTTAATATCCGGTATCCACCAATATTGTTTACATCCAACAAAAATAATCAATGGAAAAGCCTGCCCGATCACCTAAATCATAATTCCATCCATTTATGATCCATTATCATAGTTTTTAAACTGGAAAGTTATGTAGAGGTCACAAAAAAGATGTGCAGACTTAAATGAATACACTGTCAGCTATGTTTACCTATTATTTATTAAGTATTAGTCATTTTTTTTCAAATTAAACCAACAAATTTTTGTCGTGGAACTATTACATTACTGTTTAGGTCAAAATAACTGTTGTAAATATTACCTAACAAAGCACTTTGTTTTAAGTTATGATGTCGCAGTAAAACTCGTAAATTTGTGTGATACGGTATTTCCTATGCTTGAAATAAGTGAAAAGCTTTTTTTTGGTTGTTCATATCGGGGTCATAATTGCAATTGTAAACGAATTGTACAGTTTCGTATTTTTCTGTTTTTGAGATTTTGGGTGGTGTTTGAGACCTCGAATATTTAATAACCTTAGAAAATAGAAAATATTTTAACCCTTCCATTAAAATATTATAAAAAAATACTTTCACCATTTCCAATCAAGATATTTTACAATTTCCCAGTCTATCACTTATTCTATTCTTTCTACCCTTTTATTTCTTGCTACCCCCTTATCCTTGTTCTTTCTCACCCCTTATCCTTTCGAAAATAAATCTTTAAGCAAAAAAATTAATTCCCAACCACCCATCTGTCCAGAGAAACCCTTCATCTACTCGTACATACAACCTACCCACCACCGACCACAGACAGCCTTCTAGTTACCAAAAGAACAGATCCAATTCATCTAAAATTAATCCTAGATCATCTCTGACACTGGACGGTAAGAAATTGTTACTCTTCAAACTGTTTGGTATATGATAAAAAGGAAAAATAAACTAGTCTTACTATTGACTAGTATTTTGTGTAAAGGAATACTGGTGTTATACTGAGAAGTTTGCCTAACTTTTCTTACAGTTTGACATTAATGGTTTCTGATGTTTGTTGTTCTTGCACACATTTTTACTTACAAACTAATTATTAAATGTCATATTACCTCTTATTGAGAATGTATCATTATTAATTTTGCATCCGAATAAACAGGTAGGAGACCCACCCAATATTTTTTAACCTTTTTTTGATGTCTAAGGCAAGTACTTTTTTTCGTAAAGCTTTGTATACCCTAGATCAGGCATGGGCAACATACGGCTTGCGGGCCGGGTAGGTCCGTGAAGGATTTTGACCAGCCCGCAGACTGTATCTAACCATACCCTGTAATGTGGCCCTTGCATTAGTGACTAAATATGTGGTTAAGATTTTGAATACCATTTATGTAATAATCCTGCCCACCAAGAAATTCCACATATGACTCCTGACTAGATAAGTTGCCCACTCCTTTCCAAGATACAGCACAAAGTATATCCTAAGACCACCACTGTTAAAGTTAATAATTAATTTGATCATAGACTTGTTTCAACAATTTTCATTTTGCCATTGTTTTCCTGTTTTCCAAATTTTTGTCAAAGGTCCTGCTTCGTGTTTCATGGAAACAAAAACTAAACTAAAAAACTTACCTTGGTATTGATAGATACAGAGCAAGTTAATAGTGAAGAAGAAACAGGTAACGCGGGTTTCGGGCGCAATCAACGCATGTTTTTCATTTCTTTCCAATTTGCCAATCTGCTGCAGACCTTTCTATGCAAGCTTTATCTTTTTTCTGCTTCAAGTATTATTTAAGTTATCAAGTATTATTTAAGTAACAGTGGTGAACAAAATCACAAATCAGGGCCAAAAATCCATCAAATTTTGGGCGAGTAAGGCGAGTAAGAATTCACTTGCATGTGAAAGGTCATTGGAGGACTTGCGTAAATCTTTCACTCGATTAACAAAAGTAAATACTTATGAATTGTTTTTTATTTCCCTAAACGCCAATTAAATAGAAAACTGTTGCGGTAAACATTTATTAGTTTTTTATTTGCAAGAGTAAATTCCTACTCTCATGGCGTGTATCATACGAGTAGTAGACACGCGGGTTATTTGCATGGATTTTTGGCCCTGAAAATGGAAAATTCAGTAAAATAACTTAATTTTAAATAAAAATGAAAAATACTTAATTTTACTAGGTTATTATTTAGTATCTACTCATTTATTCTTTAGCAATTACATTAAAATATGAAATTGGTTACCCGTCCAATTTTTAATGACTTCTTTGTTGCTGGTAGGAAAACAGACAACCAACAGACAGTGCTGGAAATAGGTGTTTGGCTGTTGGCATATCAATCTCTTTTTGTCAATATCTTCCAAAAAATCAAATAAAACATGTCAAAATACAACAGATAAAAAATCCTTATCAACCCTTGTTTATGCAGTTGGCTCTTGTGCTGCTGTTTTCGCACCTAATAATGTCTTTTTAGAAATGTGCAATTTATGCCTTTTTTTGGGGGAGGTTTATTTCATAATATGTAAACTTTTCTCATAACACTGCTGCCATCTTTTTTCCAGCATTGCAACGCATTTAAATAAGTAACTAAATAATAACCATTAACTAAATAAAGTAGACAAGAGCTGCAAATGCTGAAACATCTTATATTTTAGTACCTTTCGGCTATGTTTTCCATAATTTGTATAATCCAATTCTTGATATACCTGTACAAGCTTTATATTTTCAGCTGGCTTTTTTTGCGCAATTCTATCGTGCATTCATATTTAGCTTAATTGCTTTTTGAATTATATTGCAGTTTTAAAGAATACCTATTAAGTAATTTAAAGGTGGCAAATTCCAGGAAACTTTTATACAAACATATCAAGCTTAACCCTTTTGTAACTGCAGTTTCAGAAATTGTGTCTTGAGTGGCTAAACGTTGAAACATAATTCACATGAATGTAATAACAGCAGCCAAAATTAATAATTATCTCTCTATACTGATTAGAATTCGCTTGCATGGGTATAATAACAATGACATTCGCATACCAGCCATAGGCGGGTTGTATAAAATTTATTAATGAGCTTTGTAGTAAGGGTGCAACAGCATTATTAGGGTGTCAGGTGATGGGTCAACATTGCTTTGTTTTATTAACTTTAGTCCTAATTTTGGATAAACTATGCAAATGCTCATTTTCCAATCTAACCTCATTTTGCTCTTTTTCTGCGCTGACGCTTTAATTTTATTAGCAAATACCTTTTTAAAGCGTATTTTGCCAGTCTTTAATCCTTGAATGAAACTAACCTTCAATAATAGAAACCAAGATTATACAGAATACAAATCCGGATTTGTATCAATAAGTTTGGTTAAAAAAGTTTAAGCATCATTTGTTTTGCCTGTTTACTCTAAATTGATTTAACAAAAAGTATTTTCGACATAGACTTCCGATTTGTACTCTGTAAAATCTTCGGGTTTACACTGATAAAATGTTTTGAGACGTTTTTCGTACACTGTTGCACCTGGGAAGATGCATGATAAATCCTCTCTTCTGTAATCTTCCTTCAGGTGCAATTCGAAATCTCGAAGTAGCGCTTAAGGAGCAAAATAAATATGTTGAAATGAATAAAATGAAAGTATCTCGACAATCCAGCAATCCAAGGCAAGCCACAGACCCAGAAACCTACAAGGTAAACTATTATCGCACTTCTTTTTAGTTGTATAAAGGAATAATTTTTAATTGAAAACAGAAAAGACATAAACATACATTTTATAGTTCAATTTTGTCATTTTTAGTATAATTTTAAAGCCAAAAGTTGTATCATTTAAACTAGGGCTTTCCAAATTGGGGGTCGTGCAATGCATTTTAGGGGTCGCAAGGAGTAAATCAATTTTAAACAAACTGCTATATCTATTGTACTGTTTTAGACTTTTAATAGATTTTAAACATGTAAAAGAATCGCCGAAAATTTTAATAAATTAAAAGTGGTCGTGAGCTTAAAAGTTTGAGGAGTCCTCATCCTAACGTATGCAAAATACATGACGTGTATTCCATTACCGCTTTTTTAATTAAAAATCAAGTTATTGCAGACTTTGTATGGTCTTAATTAATGCCATCAGTTAAAATAATTCCAACTTCGCACTAAAATATTTTCTAAAGATTATTATAGGATAGGATATTTATGTTTATTCCTATAGGATGGAAAAACGCAAGGGGCGTTAACAGTGGGTTCAGGCTATGTCCGTTAAGTGCCTTGCCAAGGACGCAACTAAGTAGCTGGGCAATTGCGCTTGACATTTCTTTCTCGATTTTAAATTTAAATCATTTGGGGAACTACTCCCACAACGGGGCCAAACAGCTTGGTTAAGTGATCTCACTATGATGATATTTTTTCAAACAAAATCAGACATTTAAAAAAGATTCAATGAATGCTATTGGAACATAAAAAGGTTCATACAGTGACACAAAAAATAAAATTATAAAATTGTCCTTGCTGTCATACATGAAAACATAGAAAAATGAACGTTCTAAAATTTATAAAATTGGACATAAAAAGAGGACATTATAAAATTTATAAAATTGGACACAAAAAATGAACATTATAAAATTGATGTTTCTATCCATATTCTGTATTGGTTGTTTTGTGTAGACTCATGCACAAATTTCTTGCTTTACATTAAGTTAAATATTTTCCAGCACTGTGGTAAATGCTAAGGTTCTTAAAGTGCTGATTCTTGTCTTTTAAACCTCAAAAATGTTATTAAATTGGGAAATGTTTTGTGCAGTAAGTGTAATCTACTAATATATAATGTTTTAAGATACAATCAGATACAGCAGTATAAAATATTTTTTCCCAATCTTCGATTAAGCTTAATATCTTCCAGAAAATCTCTAGTGATGAGTCGGTGTCCCACGAACGAACATCGTCAGTCGAGAGCCAGGAATACTCTCCGTTGCTTCACCGATCCCAGGTAGGAATCCCATGTTCGACAGATTAGCTTAGTTGGGTAATGTGTCCACCTTTCAGTCAAAAGGGTTGGAGACCCTGTGAACATCAATCTAGAGCTGGGCGTAATTACGAAATTACGTTCAGTTCCTAAAATTGGAATTACCTTACGGACGTCAAATTAAAATTACAAAATTGTTCATCTCTCGGTAATTATTCAAACGGGATTTGAACATCGTTGTAAATATACTTTCTGAGCAATTCCTTTTTTTAATCATTACCAAATTTAGTTTGTTTGTTCAATTACGTAACTGAGCTGGCGTAATTCCGTAATTCAACTTTGATCAATTACGCCCAGCTCTACATCAATCCCAAGTTTAATTCTCATCCTAGGCCAGGTTTTGTCGCCTTACATTGTAGGATACAAAAAATTTCTGACTGAATCAGAACCAATCGACATCCGACCGATTAATCTGGTGATGCATTTAAACTGAAAGGTTGGAGATTAGAAACTGGTCGCTGGCTAGTCGATTGTGTCCTTGTGCAAGGCACTAAACAAACATCGCCTGAACTCAGTGAAATGATGAGTTCTTCCAAATTGTTAACGTCGTTTGCGTTTTCCCAGTCACGGGGATAAACATGATGTCCTGTCCTATTACGGATACCACAGGTGCAATTGTCACCAGCATCACATGTAGCAATCCTGCTTTGCCTGTGAACATAATTCTCATTGTATTTCTCTCTATGTCATTCTAAAATTCTTGTTATAATCTTATAAATAGAACAACACCATGCAGATTTCACCATGTTAGTATTAAGCACACCCAAGACAAAATAAGATTTTATATGTATTGTATGTAGAATTCCACCATAATCCTTTTTAATTTGTTAGGTCTCCCCAACCCCCAGTAACAGTTCTGCTGGTGTTCGCAAATCAGGGTTCGACTTTCTTGATAACTGGTAACCAGATAATCAAGGATACACCAATTCAAGGCCATTGTATTTACATAGCGTTTTTGCAAATTTTTCTCTAAACTTTTCGCATGGCACTGCTGCCATCTTTTTTCCAGTATTGCAACATATTTAAATAATTAACTAAATAATAAACATTAGATTCTAACCAACTACTAACATTGGCTAGGCAAGACCTGCAAATGCTGAAACATCTTATATTTTAGTACCTTATTGCTATGATTTTCATAATTTGTATATTCTAAAACTTTATATATCTGTACAAGCGTATTAAATTTTCGTTTTTAGCAACAATATAACTTCTAAGTGATGCTTTTTTTAATTCTGTAAATATTATTGTTTTTTGTATTGTGCAGTAGACTCCTATTTCGATGCTTTTTTAGTAGCAGATATTCTTTATTAAACCGCAAAGTGGTTCTTCCTTTAGTTTCTGTGCATTATTGTCCCCGTACAGATTTGTAAGATTTTAACAGAATTCTTCAACTGTCCAAATTACAACTTGACTTAAGCCATGACCAACCATGCTAATATACATACAGTGTGGGTGTCTTAATATTGAGCCTGATTAGCTTCATTTTTTATTTACACAAGTTATATTTGTTAGGGGTTTTCTCTTGAATTAAAAATCATGTGGTTTTGACTTAAACTTAACAACGGATATGAACCTATCTGTAAGTTCTGTGCTTCATGCTTTACAATTGTTAATGTTTAATTGTTTAGTAACATCCAACATTTTAAGCCTATATATACCAACCCAAATTTTTTAAATATATAACGCTTACACAGACAACCGATATTAATTTTCTTTTATTGTACATCTGTTCACTCTATTTTCAAAAAGCTTGCTTTTTTTCAATTTTAATGTTCAAAGTTTTGTATGAAAACAAAAACTAATTTAAACCTATTCCTTATTGTTGTACCATACCTATCTTAACACGTCTGTTTAATTTTCCAAAAATTCCGTCTTTTAAAATTTATTTTTTATCTTGTTGCATGCTTTGGTAATAACGGTACTATTATTTTGGTTCTATTTTTAGGGTGCAATGTTTACCAGCTATGTGATAGAACGTGCGTGGTGCTGTTTAGCGTTTTTCTTGTCAGAGCACCAATTCGGGACTTATAGAGTTTACTTAACAGCCTAGTACTGTTGTTTTTTAAGATGTCCCAAAATATTGCGCTATACATTTAAGATGCCCAAAAAAAATCTTTTGCTATATTTGTTTTTTTTTCTGTTGTACATTTCAACTGAACTTTTTTCTATCCATCGCTCGCTTGTTAAAGAATAAACTACTTGTTATAATAACTTGTTGAGTTAAATAATAATAAATAAAAAAGACCAGTATTTCCATGCAGATTACTTTATTAGTCGTTCGAATTGCGCTCAAAGTAAAAGCTTTATATTATGTGCAGCAAACAATTATATATACAAAAAGAATCAAACATCCAACACAAAAAAGCAAAAACAAATCAAACCACCGTATAAAAAACGCACATTTTTGGTGAAAAATACCTCAAACAAGGCACAGGTCGTACCGATTAGGTTTAATTTTTTTTTAAATTGGCACAGCGTTTCCGGGTTTGCTAGAGTGTGCTATTATGGGAATAATTTTGTGACAACGAAAACACCAAAGTCGTATTAGTAATGCTGACGTGTTGAGTGTTCAGTTATGGCACTGTTTAAGGAAGTTCAACTTCTACGGAACGCCGTCGACGGCGTTGTTCGCTGCTGGCGAACAAAACGTTGTGGTTCGAACTGTAAAAAAGAGTTTAATTATTTCACCTTGTCGTATTAAATATTTAAATTTTAGTTTTTTAATCATTCAGCCAAAGGGTTGCAGATTTAAAACTGGTCGCTAGCTAGTTGATGTGTCCTAGGGCAAGGAACTTAACAAACATGGCCTGAACCCAGTGTAATAATGGGTTTCACCTAATTCCAGAAACATCTGAATCATACACAACACACTGATATAGCTTTGGTAACCCGATGCTAGGCGTTAGGTGATTTGACAATAACCCTTGGATTTTCCATTCACAGGGATAAACATGAATATATCTCTTACCATTGAATGTTGAGCACTCGAGTGCCTGGTGGGCAGATTCGTGTGACGTTCTCCCATCGCTGGGTGCATCCGTTTCCGCGGAGACGAACTTGCAGATCAGGGAGGGTGTTGCCGTTCTTGCAACATGCGCTCCATCCACTCCAGCCGAAATCGCAGCAAGGACCTTGAAAACGAGACAAATTAGGAGGTTGTAACATCAATTTCAGAAAAAAAAAAAACTTATTTGTAATATTGTAAAGGAGTATAGATTTTACTTGAAAATATTATTACTACACTTAAAACCGACAGTTAGTTTGGGAATTTTAGTGTGTTTGTTATATCATTACTAGTTTATGTCAATTAGGATATTTATGTTTATTCGAATAAGAAAACCCAAGGGGTGCACTAACCCACTGAGCTAATCAGTTGGTCACTTGAAACAAGGGGATAAAGAGCCAAAAAGATGCGGAAATTGTTGGGGAAAATTGTGTTAAATCATTTACCTGCATCACACACTACAGATTGGATGGCTCCAATGCTTCCAACACAAAGACTCTCTCCTGGCCTTCCTCCTCGGCATTTTCTGCTTCGGGTCTGGGAAAACAAAATATTTCCATCAATTTTCATTTGCACAAAATTTGTTTTTATTTCTAAAACTGGGTTTAGTCAGAATGAAATGAACATTATATCACGTGAAAACGTGATATAAAAATAACATGATTACATGATTTAATAACATGAGAATGAAAATACCATAATTTAAATACAAGGATTCTTTATTTTAAATAGGCCTATAATAGAGACAGCTACAAGGGATTTTCCTTCAATGACGCATTTCCAGGGTAGTTTTACAACAGTGCCTCATGGCATTTATTAACATAGTTAGAGCGTATTTTATTTATTTGTTACTGTTTTTTTTTTCAGAATAAGAATAACATGATTTAGGATGCTACGATTCTTTATTTTAAATATATTATTAATTGTAATGGCTGAAATTCTAATCGCCCTGCTCAAATCTGCCGTGTCATTTCACCGCCAAAAATAGTGTTTTGACCGAGAACAAAATAATGTAGTGGGCTTACCAAGGTTCCGTTTCCGCAGGAAGCACTGCATGGCCCCCATGTGCTCCAACCGTCCCAGATAGCACAAGGATTGTCGTTACAGGACGAGGACTCGGCAACTAGCTGGCCAGTGCAAGTTTGTCGTTGAGTTCTTGATTTGCGTCCACCGCCGCAGGTCTTGGTGCACACACTCCAGTTGCTCCATTGTCCAAAGAATCCTTCAAAGTCGAATCGAATATTTTAGTTTGCTAGTTTTCTATCTATCTTGCAATGTATTAAGATTGCCCAAAGAATCCTTTGTCCAAAGCGATTTGTCCAAAGAATCCTTCGAGTAGGAATCGAGTATATTAGTTTAAGTTGGGTTTGAATATTTTAGTTTGCTTGTTTTCTATGTATTGTCTTGTCTAAAGATTATCCAAAAATGCAGATGTGGTTTTAGAAAACCAATTTCACCTTTGTATCTATGTAAGTTGTTACTCGATTAGAACCGAATTGTACGATACGCAATTTCTACCGTAGTTGTTAAAAAGCAAAAGTCATTTTTTCCTATACAATTGTCAGAATATCACAGTCGCAATGATAAAACTATTTTTTTAATGAAATAGGGGCGTGGCAATTTTTATCAGCGTGCAAGTAATTATGTGACAAAACTAAGTGTACAAGTCATCATAGGCAAAGCAGTCCTACCAATCTGATTTTATACATTGAAATAAATTGACTTGCGTAGCGTACTTTATTTTTGCAGGATTACCAAAAAAATGCAATATTGTGGCTTAGGCAACCATAGACGGGCTTTCCCATAATATAAAGCCTGTTAGTACCTGGGTCAGTGTTGCATGGGGCGGTTTCTGTTTGTGGGGGTTCACCACAGTTGTGGGTTCGGAATCGTCGGACAGTTCCGCCGCCGCAAGATACCGGGCACCTTGTCCATTGTGACCACTGCCCATATTCGCCAGGGGAGGTGTTGCAGGCAAGAGTCTCGCTTTCACCGGTCTGACATGGATGGGATCGGAATCTGCAAGAAATGGGAGTCGGATGATAAAAAGTCGATTCCCAACTTTATTGAAGACACACTGTTTAGAAATTTATACTTTAACTCTGCTGAATATGCAGTCACTGACATAAAATAAGAGTATAGTAAAAGTAATAAACAAAACATAACAAACAAATCATCGGGTTTTAAAATTTTGCCAAAATTATTTTTTTTTATTTCCATAAATTGTTTTCACACACATGACCCCTTTAGATTTTTTCCAACTTACCGTCTTTGGATGCCACCCTTGCATGAAGCAGAGCATTGTGTGTATCCTGACCATTGTGCCCAGAAACTTGGTGGAGCAAAGCAGTCTTGTCTGTCAACGAAAGCTCCCATGCATCCATCTTGGCCGGGACTACCTCCTTGGCATTGTCGGGTTCGTGTCACTTGTGACTGACCGCAGCTAACTGGACACTGGCTCCATGATGTCCACCCTGACCAGTATGGGCAAGGTTGTGTGTTGCATGCCTGCAAGGGAACCGACCATCAAAACTTGAAAATTATTTAATCAAAAGTAATTTAGATTCCAGACTTAAAATTTTAATGATACCTAATCCTAGCCCAGGTTTTCTTGCCTTACATTGTAGGATACAAAAAGTCAAAACCAATTCACATCCGACTGATTAGTTAAGTTGGTTATTGTGACGCCTTTAAACTAAAGGGTTTCAGCTTCGAAACTGGTTGGATTTTGTTCTGACCAAGACACTTAACGGACATCACCTGAACTTAGTGGAATGATGGGTTCTACCAAAATAAAGAAACATGTGAATCATACACAACACATTGCAATAGCTCCGGTAAATCAACGGTGTGCACAAGGAAATCTGACGATTGCCTGTGTGTTAACGCCTCTCACATTTCCTAATTCACAGGGATGATCTTGAACATCCAACCCATACTTACTCCTGGTTGCACATCATCAGAGAAACCACAGGAGTGACTTCGGGTTCGAACAGTTGATCCTCCACCACAAGTTGCACTGCAGCCTGTCCATACTGACCAGTTAGAAAAGTCTCCTTGGAAGGTGTTACATTCTTCCATAACTGTCTCGGTTGGCAGTCCACATGGGTGGGTTCGGCTCTAAAATAATCAAAAGTTTTAGAAATTTTTCCTTGTTAGGTAGTTTTGGATAATAATTTGATCTATTCTATTCTGTGAGTCGTATTTTGCGAACCTTCTGATATAAAAATTGTTCCATAAGGAATTTAATACTATGTGCTTTAAATTATAGGGGATAAGTTTTTTTTTAAGAATCATATGACTTCCAATCCCAAGATAAGATGTTTATAGCATAAATCCAATGCAATGGGAAGTTGCTATTATAAGCAGATCTAGTCGTTGATGTTAATTTAGAGATGGGCTAAGGGTGGGCAACTTCTCTATTCAGCGGGCCAGATGTGGGAAAATGAAGTTCTTAGTGGGCCGGATTAATACAAGAATAGTATTCAATTTCCTAATTACAGGGTTTGGTTAGGAATTGTGGTAACAACAATTATCATAACAATCTCCTACCCTTGTTCTGTTTCCACCACCACATGTTGCGGTGCATGGAGACCAAAGTTGCCATTGGTTGTATGGGCCAGGGTTGGTGTTGCATGCGATTTCTTCCATCTCAACTTGTTGCGTGCATGTCTGTCTCCTGCTGCGCGTCTGTCGGCCGCCGCAACTGCTTGAACAGGCAGTCCACATTGACCATAATGTGTAGACACCTAAGGATTATGTTAGCGTTAATTTAAAAATATCAACTCCAGAAAAAATATTTAAAAAAAATTATTTTCTTATCCAAAATTTGTTTGAAAACATAGTTTAGAATCAGTTTAAATTGAGTTTAAAGTACAGTTTTTTTGGAAAACAAAATTTCGTTTAACATTAAATTTATATTTTTTCGGAAAACATAGTTTGGTATAAGTTTAACAAAGAGTTATATAACAATTATATTAATAATGTTATTAGCTTACCAGTATGAGTGTTGCATTGTTCTGTAACAGTTTCATCTTCTTGACATCTGTGGCTTCGAGTTCTGGATCTAAAACCGCCATCACACGAAGCCTGAATAAAAGGTGTGGTTACTTTCTCTGTCGAATAGTCACAAAAAAACAACCAATTTTATCTGTGTCGGTTACTAAAGATTTTATACACAAATAGAAATAAAGGTTTTCCACTTGTAATAATCTAAAGGTTTTCGCATAATTGTTCCTGTATTCAAGTCTATTTTTGACATTCTATTACAAATTCTAATTTTGCCTTGGGAGATGTGTGTGGTGTTTGATAGCCATTCTAATATATGTGCTTATCTCAAAAGAGGTAAATATATGTGCTCATCTCAAAAGTAGGTACTGTGCCACCCACGAGTATAAAACAGCTTACATAATATAAAATAGCTAACAGAGTATAAAACAGCTTACAGAATATATAATAGCTGACAGAGTATAAAATAGATAACAAAGTAAAAAACAAAATGTCCTTACAGAGCATGTAGTCCACTGTCCCCAGACCGCCCAGTTACCGGGACCAGCATTGCAAGTTTCAGCTTCAAATCCATTTCCTTGGCACGAGAGTTGGGCATTTTCAAGGATACATCTTCTCTGTCTGGTTCGTTGACCTAGTAAAGCAAAGTATTTATTTTGGTTGGTTATTTGTTTTCTTCAATATTGTGATTTTTGTAGAAATTTTTTTTTAGGTTAAAGAATTCATGATAACAGTAGTGTTTGGGAATTTTTGCATTAGTTTCTTTTATAAAGGGAAACATATTTTTGTTTGAAATTATAAATACAAATGCCTGTAATAAAGAGCCCACCTGCAAAGCAAGACGCAGAGCAGATAGTCCATCTGGACCAAGCAGACCAGTATGGACATCTGTTAGATGCACAGGCACGTCTGTCAGTGACCCCGCCAGAGCAAGTGTTTACTCGTGTTCTGGACTGGCTTCCACCACCGCACTGTACTTCTTCCCCAAGTTGGTTCTGGCAAGTGCTGAATGGGGTCCACTCGCTTGTAGTTCCAGCTAAAATCAATATAACTTGAATTTGATAGTTGTCCCAAGTTACTTGAAATAAATCTTAAAAAATGGCAACTTACTCCAACCACTTGGTCTGTTGGTTTAGTGCAACGCCTTTCAACTGAAAGGTTACATGTTCGAAACTTGTTGCTAGCTAGTCGGTTGTATTCTTGGGCAAAGCACTTAAGGGACATTGCCTGAACTCGGCGGATTAATGGGTTTTACCCAATTAAAGGCACAATTAAATCATACACAACACACTGCAATAGCTCCGGTAACCCGACGGTGGGTGCGAGGTGATCTGACGATTGCCCGTGTGTTAACCCCCTTGAGCTTACCAATTCACAAGGATAAACATGAATATTCTATCCTATCCTAACTCATTTCCAATTGGTTTTAAACCAATTCAGCAATTGTCGCTGTTAACAGGAAACAGCACAGACTTACAGATAAAAATAAAGTAACTTACATCCAGCATTGCATGATCTTGAGGTGGACTCAGCTGGTTGGCCATTTGAACAAATGTCGGCTCTGACACGTTGTTGGACACCCACGCCGCATGATACGGAGCATGCACCCCATTGTTCCCATGGAAGACGTCCGCAGCAGATGTTTGTAGCACAAGCTTGCTGTTAATTACGAATAAGTTAATGCAGCTGATAAAATAGGGTCAGTGTTATTGATACAAAAGGGTCAGTGTACTTGATCCAAAAAATGCCAATGTAGTTGATCCAAATGTGCATATGTTGTTGAATATACTCTATACTCAACATATTTTATAAAATAAAGATACGTAGTTAAAATATGAATAAAAATATTATGCCCGATACGATTAAATCCATTCCCCAATTAAACTTCATAACTGACTTTATTAAACTTAAAGCAACAAGGTTAGTTAAGATTCAGTCTTAGTCTCCTGGCTTGATGAAGGTCAAGTCGGTTAAAAAAAATTTTTTATTGAAAACTTTACTCACGGATTGTGTGTCGTCATTGTTTCCACAAATTCCACGTCGAGTTCTGGTTTGCTGTCCAGTTCCGCATGAACGTGAACATGAGGTCCAGAATGCCCATGGTCCATACGACGGTGCAGCTCCACAGGGTCGTTCTTCGGTATCTGGTTGAACCCCGCAGTTGTGGAAGCGACGTCTGGTCTGGATACCTGGTAAAGTCCGACCGATTAGAACAGTGGGTTATTACAGCCGAAGGGTTGCATTTTCGAAACTGGTTGCTCTCTAGTCGATTGTGTCCTTGGGTAATATTTTATTTCCTGAAAAATGTTTTTTTGGCCTATTAATTATATCAAATGTCTTTAGCTAAAAGCTGGTCAGCTTATTTTGAGCGTTGAGAAGGGCACTCAGCAGATGCTGCCTGGTTAAAGGGGTCTATTATACTATTTTCTGTCACAATAGTGTGCATTCTGTGAACCTGGTATATTATACAGCTAAACAATTCTATGTCACTTGTAAACATCATAAGAAAGAAGATTTGAAGGGTAGTTCTGGTCGTATGTCACAATCGAACAGTCCTCAAAAATGTGGGATTTGGTTTGCCATAAACAGTTAAATTTACCTCCAGCGCACACTTGAGAGCAGGCACCCCAGCTAGTCCAAGTACCATAGTTGCCCCCTGTACCACAAGTTTCTGTTTCAGTTTGAGGTTCCAGGTTGCATTGGTGAAATTGTCGTCGAATCTGCAGAAATTCAGGTGATTTTAGTTTGTGACTTACAATAGATTACTTGGTGTTTCAAAATACAATAAATTAAAGGATAGGAAAGAATAAGATATTCGTGTTTATCCTTAGGAATGGGTAAACCAAGGGGGTTAACACATGGGCAATCGTCAGACTATCTCGCACCCACCGTCGAGTTTTGTTTATCCTCATGAATGAAAAATCAGGGGGGTTTACACACGGGCAATCGTCAGACCACCTCATGGGCACCGTCAAGTTACTAGAGCTATTGCAATGTGTGGTGTACAATAGACATGTTCCTTCAATGTAGTAGAACCCATTAATCCACTGGGTTCAGGCTATGTCCGTTAAGTGTCTTTCCCATGGACACAATTGACTAGCTAGCGACCACTTCCGAACATGCAACCTTTCGGTTACGAGGCGTTGCACTAAACCACCAGACGAACCGGTCGACTTACCCTCGTTCCAGTACAGCTGCTAGAGCACGTACTCCAAAGACCCCAGTTAAGGTAAGTTCCGGGGTTTCCACATTCCTGTCGATCAAATCTGTCCGCAAAACCACAGTTGTGTTGAATTCTTCTGGTCTGGAATCCTCCTGGGCAAGTTTGAGAGCACGGACCCCATTGTCCAGGTTCCAAGTATGTGGCTGGATTGATGACACATGGCCTATAGATTTGGAAATGTTAGTAACCTGTCCGCGTGTCTTTTTACTTGCGATTCACATAGATTATATTTGAATTGGAAACTGGTTCAGTCTTTGTCGCAATTGATATGACTTAATCAACATGCTAATACGTTATGTTGATACGTTGTGGACATTGTGAAAAAAGCTTTAGTTACTAGACCTGGATCAGATAAGCCAATTACTTTAATGTAATGATTCTAATGAATCATGTACAGGAAAAGTAACTACAGTTTCTGAGGTTTACTTACTGTTGTTCACTTTGGGCTGTTTCGGTCTGGCAAATATGGGTTCTCGTCTTTGTCTGGAATCCATTGCCACAAGTTCTAGAGCATGTCGACCAAGCTGACCAAGCAGTGTACCCAGCATCAGCACCGCAGTGTTGAGATTGTCTTCGGTTCATACTTGGGTTGCAGGAGTGTATTCTATCTCTTGTTTGAACACCACCAAGACAACTTTGACTGCAAGTGCTCCACGCTGTCCATTCTGCCAATTGTCCACCGGAAACATAGCAGATCTGGTAAAAGCGAGCGTGTTAAAACTCATGACGCTATTTCATGAACTTCACTTGTAAAATTTGCTTTGGCCTACCTGGTTTTGGGGTTGTGTTGGAAGGCGGGTCGGGCAGTTACTGACACGTTGTCGTGATCGTGTACCGTAGAGACAAGTTTTTGAGCATGCAGACCATTCGGTCCAGTCGAAATACACGCAGCAAACCTCTGTCGCGCAATTGCGGCTTTCACGTTCAACTCCAGTTCCGGGAATGTTGGCAGCTGTGGCAGACAAAGACGGTTGAAAATTAACATTACCTCAGCCGGCTTATACAGCAACAGGCTCGTATGTAATGCATTGGAGATCCAGTAATTACGAAACAACATAGCCACAGAAAATACATTACGTGACAGCTAAAACTTACGGCAAGAGTGCACTCTGGTTCGGGATTGTTCGCCACCACCGCAAGTTCTTGTGCATTGACTCCACGCAGAGTAACCCCCCCACGCACCGATGACGCCGCAATTTTGAGATTCCGTCTGCAAGGAAATTAGGATATGATTTTCATGTTTATCCCCGTGAATGGGAGAACGCAAGGGGCGTTATCACACAGGCAATCGTCAGAGTTATTGGAGTGCCCAAGGACACAACCTAATCGGTCGGTTAAACAATTAAAAATTCAACCTAATCGGTCAAAATAAAACATTTAAAAATACTGAGTCGTCTATAATTCATTGTTAGGTCAAACTGAAGAACACGTACCTCGACATCTCTCGTGCAAACGTCAAATCGTCGTCTAGTTTGAGTTCCTCCAAGACAGGATTGTGAGCACGGTGTATAGCCAGTCCACGCCCCAAAAACACCTGAAGACAAGCCGATTAATTTAACTGTCAAGAAAGGGAAAATGCCAGTAAACGGCAGATTTTTTATCGGGCTTTTGGACCCATAATGGGCTCGTTGCTAAGCCATTTTATATTTAAATCTGTATATGTATCGGTCGCGTTAACCATTCTGCCACACGACAGTACCAAAAAAGGCAGAGTTGCTGTTGAAAATTGGATATTAATTTTATTCTATTGAGCAGTGTAACAAACGTTTTTTTTATGGAAGTTTCCTTTAAAACAAAGATTAACTGTGTGGTATATTTTCGTGTAAAATACGTTAAAGTTTTTTATTTCACCGACCAAAATCAATTCAAGGGGACGTACCGGATCCTCCACAAGGTCGTCGTTCAACATTAGGATCGTCGCCGCATGTATGTCTTTGCAAACGTGTTTGTTGTCCACCGCATGTGTTACTGCATGATGACCACTGGGACCATTCCATGAAGAATCCCGGCTGGCCGCAAGTCACTGTGTCGCCCTGAAGAACGTTTGAGCAGCTGTGTGATCGGGTTCGACGAGAAATTCCACCTGGACAAGTACTCGAGCAAGGCCCTGCGCCTGACCTGAGTGTTTAAAACATTATATGAATTGGACCGTATAAAGTTTTTATTTATCTTTAGTTCTGTATTCATATTGGCTTGAAAGGCGAAAATTCAATGTGCATGGATAAATCGCACTTACCACTCAGAGAAATCTCCTTGTACGCCACAAGGTTCACTTTCAGAATCCAAAGCTTGTCGACAGGAATGAGCTCTTGATCGTACACGACTTCCACCTACGCAACTGCTGCTACAGTCGCCCCAAGGACTCCATGGACCGTATGTTCCAGTACCTACGTATTGAACGACTGAGTTATCAATCTAACAAGAGCAGCCGTCTATATAACAAATAATTTTGTAGTTTTTTAACATATCAAAGATTCATTTTGTATGTTTTAGGAAAATCGTTTAATCTGAATGTACATCGAATTTTTATAGACTCAAATGTTTTATTTATATATATTACCAAGAGTGCAAGATTGTCTTTGTATTTCGTCTGGGATATTTGGGCATACGTCAGATCTCTGTCGGCTTTGTGATCCCTGCAATGTACATGGCAAAAGTTACTCACTGATTCGGACTGCGTTTATACCAGCAACTTACAACTCCACACGTTGTACTGCAAGGTGTCCATCCTGACCACTCCAACTTGGAACAGCACATCATAGTGTTGCAACTATCTTGTTCAGAAGAAACGCCATCGCAGGTGTGTGTCTGAGATGAAGCACTTTCGGTAAATGTGAAATGGAAAAAAGTGTAGTCTGTATTGTGGACTGGATACATTGTACTTTATCTACGACTGTCCGCAAAAATTAAAAACAAGTTCTGTACGCAAAAAATGTTTCTGTATACCCTAATCAGTGATCATGGAATCAAGGTTCATTGGAAGTAAGGCAATGAGATAAGTAATTTTTTTACCGAGCCAAGTTTCGAATCCATGATGAGCTCGTCACTTGGACCGTGTTTTATATATAGTTGGTATATGTATCGGTCGCGCTAACCATTCGGCCACACGACCGATAAGTAATACAAACTTACCCTAGATCTCTGTCGTATACCGCCACCACATGTTACTGAGCATGCAGACCAGAATCCCCAGTTCAAATGGGTTCCACTGTTGTTATCTCCGGTGTTGCAAGAAATTGCTTGGGAAGAGTCTCCAGTGCAACCTATTAACAAACATAATCATATATAGGCTCGAATAGCTTGTGGGTGGAATACAGTCTGACCGAGTAGTTTGGCGGTTTAGTGCGTTGCCTTTTGGCCGAAACGTTGTAGATTCGAAGCTGGTCGCTAGCGAGTCGATTGTGTCCTTTGGCAAGACACTTGACGGACATTGTCTGAACACAGTGGTACGATATGTTCTACCAAATTGAAGAACCGTCTGATTTACACAACGTACTGCAATAGCTCCTCGACGGTGGAATTATCTGGATAACGCTCCTTTTTACATTACAGGAATAAACATGAATATTCTATCCTCCTATAGCGCAATGTTAAGCAAATGGCTGGGTAGTTTATCGATCAGCATGAATTTTGGAAGTATTTTACCGAAAGATCCGATGGTTCCTCCAAGACACCTTCGGGTCCGTGTTCGCACACCGACTCCACAGGAAGAGCTGCATTGATTGTAGCCTGACCAGCCGCTCCAGTATGCACAGATCTGTCCAATTGGGTTGGCACAGCCTCTAACGAATTAAAATTTGTTTAGAAGATGGATTTCAATAAAATTGCAACTTCAAGGTCCAAACTTGTTGTTTCCATAATGAAAACACGAAGCAGGGTATTTTATAAAAAAATATAAAAACGGGAAAAACGGCGAATCTTCAGTCGTTAAAACGCGTCTAAAATCAATTCAATTATTAGGCCAAAGTGCAAAGGTGACAAATTCACGTGAAATTAAGCCAAATGCATATTTTTAAATTACTACTGAAATAGTTAGACGTGTTCTAACGACTGTCGTTTTGCCGTTTTTCCCGTTTTCCAACCCTTTTTTTAATAGTCCTGATTCATGTTTTCATCGTGGAAACAAAAAATAAACTAAACTAAACTAGTTAACATTGCACAAACCTTTTCAATGTACACGCTCCCTGGCAAGCTCCAGTTCCGGGCACGCAACCTTGACAACGTCGGATTCTTGTTTGAACACCAGCTCCGCAAACACCTTGACACCTGCTCCATCCACCCCATGGATACCAGAAGCATCTAGGAGCTGTGAAGTATATTTCGCATTACACCTGAACAACTTGAAATGCAAGCTATTTTTAACAAGGCAACAAGTGTTCTTTCAGATTCCATGCAACAATTTAGGTACTATTCACCAACACATCTATTTAAAAAAAAGTCTTCAAATCCGTTTTGGAACTCACAAACGGGCGGCGCCCTAAATGGAGTTGATGTCTCAATGACAACAGTGCGGACGGTGACGGGCGGCGGGGCAATCGTAGTTGTGGTGATGGTGAGTGTGGGGAGATTAATAGGTGTCCCGGTTGTATCTCTAAAGTTTTGCAGAGCAAAGTAAAGTGCAATTCGGTCGCTTTCAACAAGAACTCCGGGCTGTAAGAGCCGCTGTGTTAAGGCGGGCCCGTAGTCGAGAAGAGTCCGAATAGCATCTGCTTGTCTTTGGATTGCTCGTTGGATTATCAGCACAATATTTCCTGAATGAAGAGCATTTGCTCAGAGAAGAGGATGATATACAAAACGAGTGGCCGTCCTCTTTTGCCTGTGCACCATGGAGTTAAAAACATGCGACATGCTGTATAGACCTACCACCCGTGCATTGGTTAAAGTACTCACAAGGCGTAGGTTGTGGGAACGGGACGACTGTTAGTAAGGAAAGGATTTTAGATTTTGTTCTGTTGTTTTATTTAAGGACAATTCGAGGTTAATATACTTACATGTTTGAGGTGGAACCGTCTGGAAGAATTGCAAAGAGTTTCGTGCTGTTGTGTTAGTACAAATGTGTTAATTTAATGAGTAGTTAATAATTGCATGCAGTAAGGTTAGTACAGGCCTTTGCGTCAGTTTAATTAGAAGTCAAAAGATTTACTACACAAATATTGTTTGAATTTGTTTTAGTTAAGAGTCGTTAGAATAGCGTGTTATAAAGTTTACAAGGGTTAGGGTTAGTACTATAAGGCAGCAGAGGACTACATTGCTTTTAAAACTAAAAGTTTAGTAAATACATATAAGAAGTTGTCCGACCGTTACTGCCTATTTTTTATTTGAATGATGAAATTTTAAACACACTGCGGTAGATTCGGCGGGTTGATTGTCGGCACGAAGTAATTGTAATCACTTTTGTTTAAATTAACATGCCAGACTTGGCTGCCGTTACCAAAACGTAGTACATACATACTTACAGTACATGGAGTCGGGTAAAATATCTATTTTGGGATGTAAGCATTGTAAATACCTGCACACTGCGTAGGCTGGTTGCTAAATGTGCACTGTACTACTTGTGCGACTGGTAGTGGCGCTTGTTTTATTTGCGAACCGTTTACAACGGTTTCGTACATCTCTTCCAATCTTGCGATGACGTAAGTCTCCGCACGCCTTTTCTGGCAAATCGCTTCGCCAGTCTAAAAGCAAAGAGTCAATTTAGAGTTTAATTTAAATATTATCTGTTGTTACAATCAAGACGATCAAAAAGCTTATTGGGTTAGTGCTTCGCATTCTAGCCAAAGGCCTGCAGGTCCGAAACTGGTCTTTAGCTAGTCGGTCATGTCCATGGACAAGACATTTAGCAGATATTGCCTTAACCCAGAAGAATGAAGGGTTCTACCAAATTGTAAGATCATATACAACACACTGCAATAGCTTCGATAATTTGACGGTGGCCGCAAGGTAACCTGACGATTACCCGTGTGATAACGCCCATTGCGTTTTACCTTTCACGGTGTAAAGATGTTTATCCTATTCTACCCTATAATCTGAATTGGATCAAACATCTTAGTGCGACTAAACTAAATTCCTGGTGAAAGTCGAAAGTTGTAATACTTCATGTGCGACTGATTCTTAGTGTTACCTCTTCATCAAGGATGTAACAGCAGGATTTGCCGCCTTCACACTCCTCTTGAGTGAAGTTGCCTGTCAGGCACATATCAACTGGATCCTCTTCTTGGTTGCTGGAAGGCTTGCAGAACATTCCTGCATAAACAAATGTGGTTAGGCATATCGGCTTGTAAATAACTATAAAGATATGCTGAATATTTTGCTTGCGTTTCCCATTCACCGGATAAACATCAATATCCCATCCTATCCAGTCAATTGTTTGCAACCCTGGCTGGCCATCACCTTGTCTTAAGCAATTACTTTTAAATTTACGAATATGAATCTCCATACAACGATAAAATACTGCCGATGTCTGCTTAAAAAGTTTGTTCACACGACTTACTTGTCGCCGTCTCGACCATTGCCTGAGCTTGGATGAGCATTTCGTTGTATTCTGGGTCCTCGGGTTCGGGAACGGAGGTCGGTACCGTGGTTGGTGTATTTAAAGTGGTCGTACGTTGACCCACTGCGGCGCCAACCGCCAACACGAGTGTAAGCGCGATGCCAAAGGAACGCATTTTCAGGCACTATCAATATCACGACACTACCTGCAAAGTATGGTGTGTTATAGTGCTGCTCGCCGCCAAACAACTTTCTGCAATTTTTCCACATAGAGTAAATAACAGCCACTAACAACACCCATAATTATAACCCGGCTAATGCATTGCTTCAAAAACTCTTGACAGCAGAAATATAAGAATGTTTGGCCAAACAGTACAAATTATGGGTAGAAAATGCACTTAACTTGCCCTAGAGCCATTTAAAGTACGCCATGCTGCATGTTTGCCATAAGTTTACCTTATGAGCGCATTTTTATTACAACCGTAATATCGCTTATCGGGCGTTAGTTATGACCGTGCGGCGAATTCCGGTCACATAGATCGCAAGGTGAAGGTAATTACACGAATCATCCGTAATGTCCGCACTAACACAACCTGACTCTATGACCCCGAGAATGTTAAACGTGACCGTCTAAATATTTCTTCCAGGAAACGTCAGCGGGACATGACAGCGAAAATCTCACGCCCTGCTCAAAAGTCTTAATCTCTAGCCTCGGATGCTGACCGAGTAAAGAGGCGATAAATTCTTCCTTAAATCTAACAGACCTACTAAACGGTTGCAAAATCTTTGTCTTATTTTCCAACCGGTTCGTAATTAGTTTATTTCCTTAGTAATTATAGCAGTAAACGTCCACAAGGTGGTTAGCAGTGAACGGTACAAAATTCGCGCTGATTAGACTAACTTTTAACTCGCCCCGTCGCTCTCGCACCAGCTCGTAAGCTCACTGTCACTCGCCCTAAGGGGTTAGTGCTGTAGATCCGGTTTCCTTCATAAAGCTATCTACGATTGCTTTAGGCGCTATTTGAATTGGGTGAAGGTGTATCTACACCCCGTCACCTTTGCATAATTTGTTGGTTGAGATTACCATTGATCCTAAAGCTTGTTTAGAATTATATTTTCAAAGCGAGGCTGGCAAACTACGCGTGTTTTATTACTATCAAGCCGCGTTGCATCTTATCCTTTTCAACTACTGGGAGCTTAAAGTAAACTTGCGCTGAAATTTCTTCGCAGCAAAAAATGGTGTGTTGCAAAATACAACTCGCTAACCTCGTAGGCGGCCGCCGTCAGATTATCGCTACCACAAATAATGCAACTTTTATATCACGGCAAGGCACGACCGGCCACACCTCGCCGGGAGCAAATGGTGCTCGCCGAGTTACGAACGGAACCGCTAGAGGTACAAAGCACTGCGCCAACTCATCACACGAACAAATCTCCCTGGCAAAATTTTTACTGGAAACTCCAGTTAAAGACAGCAGGGAAATTTGTTTGTGATCAGCTGTACACTTTGCCAATTAGCGATCGTTCGCTTTTAAACTGCTTGCTGTCGTGGAACGCATAATATGCATCCTATATTGCCCTGGGCGTTGTTTTGCTAACGTGTGAAATGCCGTGTTTTTGTATAGACACGTCACCAAACCGCTTTAGAATACGCCAAACAGTAAGCGAAATTGTGGGAACGCGATTGTCTTTTCATTACCTACAAACATGATTAAAAATGTAAGTGAGCACTAAAATTGTTGTAAATTCTTAATTTTAGAACGAAAAAAGAAACGCTTCGTAAAATGCGCCCTTTTTGTAAAATATAGTGGACCTTTACAGCCTGAACAGAAAAATGCAAGTCGTTTGGTTGGAATATTAAATATCAAAATCGCGTAGAGCAATAACGTAATACGGGGCGGGATTCATAATCCCGTAATATAATGCCCGGATGGAATTTATCAGCATTAAGCGACTTTACAATAAAAATCCAGTTAAGACAAAATCACTGTGCTCAGCATTAAGCGATTTTACAATAAAAATTCAGTTAATGCGAAATTACTGTGATCGTGATAAGGTAACGACAAATAAGGGATTATAGTGAAAAACATAACCTCTTTTTTATTCATTTTTGTTGCAGTATTAAATAATGGAAAATAAACCAAAAACTCACCTTAAAACTGCTTTGAACCTTCACTTCTTGCTTTGAATCCCAGAAAAAGTACCAAGCAACCGGTACTAAAAACCGCACCCAGAATATTTCAGGTCAGATTTCGTAATTAAGTAATTAAAAGGAAAAAAGAAATGATGATTACAGCAGGGCTTCTCGTTATGCAAAAAATTTCATTAAACCCAACGCTGAATTGTCGTTTGCTGCTCAGCAATGCTCCGTCCGACCGAGTTTGTTTATATTCTATTTGAAGGTCTTTGACATTTTAAACATAATCTTTATATTTATGGTTCGAACTGTTTTGTTAACAGGTTCAATTTTTATCTTAATACAGAATTCTACCACGCACAGAACCGCCGTAACTAATCGTCGTCTGAACGATGCTTTTTCTAAAAATACGACATCGAATAATCGCAAAATTTCGTTTGCGAAAACAGCGATTTCAATTTACTCAGTTAAAATACCTGCTACCTAAGGGCACGAAATCGCAATTTGCGTAAACATTTAAAATTTCTCCACCGCCCGCCCACCTCTATTCGTTAATACCGCTAGATACGTGATAACGAGCAGTCGGCAAAACTTCGTCCGTTATTCTACACTTTCAACAGCTTAAATGCATTTCGACTGACGGTTACAAAGTCGCAATTCTTTGTGGTGAAAAGATGCCATCACTTCCCCCTATTTATGCGACCAAAACCAGACTTCGACGAATAAACAAACCTTCTAATTTCTAATCTGATTTTGCATGCACACCTTCGTAATGCGGATGCAGTACACAAAACGTACGTGTCGCCGCAAATCATAGCGCCACGACTTGCTTTCCGTTATTGTAAAAAATAAACATAATCTTTCCTTTTTGCTGAGTTGACCACACGGTACGTAGAGAATAATTAAAACGAAAGCGTATGGGTAGTATCACTTGAAGATGACAACTCCTCCTACAGACGAAGCTGTACTACGCTTAATACTTGTCATACCTAATCCAACCTTGAACACCCTGCTTTATATGCGTACAATATGTGACTAGAAGAAGGCGAAAAAGCTACCATTGTAAAACACGCCTGCAATTAACTAATAAACCGAATGTCATAACTGGAACCTGACCGTTTTTCATGGTTAATTGCCGCCCATAAAACAGCGCAATATTTTTCTCACTTTTACAGGTCTCCGGTGTCAGGAGTTAGTCAGGTCAAGCCAAATTGATTATCACCCCGACATTAGTTTGTTCTATGTGGTTTATGGTCCCGTAATGCACACGTCTAGCAATTGGCGTTAATGTTTATTTTTAGGGTAAGGTTATAATGTTGCACCGGCCTCGTATATTTGTGTGGATGTTTAATGTTTTGCAATTAAATCGCCGGTGTTCTAAATCGCAGTAGAATCGTAAAAGTTTAAACCGGCCGTATACACGTGTGCGGGTACACTTACACTTTAAAACTATATTTTTACGCGTCAATCAAATGCATTGTCATAATAAAATCTAGTTTGGGGATCTTGCAGTCTAAAAACTAATAAACTATGTACGAAACATAAAGCCATTCCTTCACATAAAGACGATTTATCCAAAATGACATTTGAAACAAGTACTTTAACCCGATACCGCTTCGCTGATTTGGAGTTTTCTCCTAAGCTTATACAGTAACTGTTATTTTCATTTTCTACGATAAGGATTTAATTTTCTGACAGCAAGGTTAAGTTTGGGCTCTAAAAACGGCAAACCGTACAGTTCCTGGAATTCAGTGTAGGCCAATGTCGCAACGTGACAATTTTCTGCGGGTTTTAAAATGCTTTCGGAATGTTGTTTTACAAGATTACGATGGACTTTAGTGCTCGAAAATTCACCACACATGTACTTGCGCCCGTGCGTGTGATAACCATCAGGCATGAGTAGTAGAAATCCGATACTGGATGGTATTTCGACGATTCCGTGTGGACTAGGCCAATAGTAATAGAAACATTGCAAAACCGGTTTTCTAAAATTATTGCCGCTGATTATATGCGTGTTCGTGAAATTCGCACAATCTCTCCCTTTGTTTGTAAAACCCAAAAACTAAGGTTGTAGTTGTTTTGGTTAGTGTATTATTACGTTTACCTCGACGTGTCAATTTAGTAAACCTGTATCCCACACAAGTTTTTCTAAACCATTTAAATCCTACGACCCTGTATTTTTGCAACAGTCGTGTATAGATCGTAATAAATAGTGATTGAATGGGAACCGCACTCACAATAAACTAATTATAATAAACATATATGTGATGTGGTTTATTACATAAGGTGACCTTGCCTTCAGTAACAGCCTGAAGGAAAACAGCATTGTACTTTTTTTTCTATGCAATACTAGATGGTTACGCAATCAAAGGAAAATGCAAATCTTGCTTCCGATTAGTGGCGTCCACTCATTCGCGAGATTTAAAACGAGCACGGGCGCTTTCTATTTTCGATTCATGCTGCAATTTGTGATTTTAATCGGCGGATTACCGAAGTCGATATGTTATCTCTCGACTAATTACCATACAGCGAAGGATTTTAGCTAAATATAGGCGCAATGAAGTTTCCGTGTTACAAAACATTTACAACTTTTCTTCCCGTTTACTTCGTTCGGGGAATTTTTGCTCTTATACTCTATTTTTCGCTGGTCAATAATAACATATCGCTTTGAGGTATACTTGGTTACTTCAACCAAGTTCAATTGAACGTTAAGGTGTGGTGCGCACGAATTTTTGCGTCTTAGCAAACAGAACGTGATCATAGAACATGATATAAGGTGTTGTAGCTTTCGGCTAGTAACCGAGAGTGGAATCGTTTTAAGTTTGTTGTTTTTAAACCTCGATCGCCGAAAACTGAAGATTGACCGTATAATCGCTGGCAAGGTACGCGATGTGTTTGTTTTGTTACAACCCGTGGGTTGTCTCGTAATCGCGGAACAGCCCGCAATTCCCGTTATAGCACCGCTCATTTTAAATCAATTTCCCCAGTATGCAAATTGTTTTTCATTATGCGTAAACCAGTTTAAGCACAGACAATTTCCGTGCTTTTCAATGGTGTAACTAAAAAAATATTTGCTAGGTTAAACGCTATACGTAGTCTGATTTTGTTTTTAGGTTGTTTTTTTTTTTCAAACAGAAAGCTTATTTGGATATTTCTGATATATAATTCGCATTGTGATTTTTTGAAATTTTAAGAAATAAAGTAAACACAAGTATACATTGTATTAACTTAAGAACTTGGGTTTTATGCAATTTAACAATTTTTATTTTTAAACGTCAAAATCAATTAAAGAGAAAGTAAATCCCTAAAAAAATTTCACACTGTCTAATTAGACAGACCGATTAGTCTGGTTAGTGTGTCGCCTTTTAGCCGAAGGGTTGTAGAAACGAAACTGGTCATTAGCTAATTGGTTGTGTCGTTGGGTAAGGCACTTAACGGACATTGCCTGAATCCAGCGGATTATTAATTTCTACTAAATTAAAGGAACTTGTGATTTATAAATAACATACTGTAATAGCTCCGTTAACCCGACGTTTTAACGCGTGGTTATTTGACTATTGCCCTGTGTTAACCCCTTGGTTTTCCCATTGATGGGGATAAACATGAATATCCTATCCTATCCTAATTGACCTCGTTATTAGTTCATTTTAACTTTAACCAGTTGGCTATGGGGATTGCGCACCTGCCGACTACGACAACCTCCCTATCTACCTAGACACATATCAATATATTTTTTTGCGCTCGTAGATATAATGTTTTTAACATTCCGTTTTATTTTAACCTTCGACCAATTAACCAAATATATATACATATATATATATATTTCATAATTTTGCACGTGTATAGCCTATATCGAACAATTAAAATCTGATAACACTTAATGTCAACGCACAATTACAAAGGTTGTATGGAATGCTAGCTTTACCACTTGCTATTCACGTAGGAATTTGCAAATGGTCATTTAAACGGACATTAAATAAAAGAAAGGTCGACATGTTTAATCATTTAATGTAGGCACATTGAATTTTTGATGACGCTAATTGTTTCCCTCAAGGTGAAAAGGTTGAAACTTAAATAGCAGATATAAAAGGTAATTGATGTAATATCCCATTCTCAGGTTATGTATAGCCCTAGATATACGTAGCTTACGGTATGCCTGTGATATGCCTTTTTATCATCAGATATGATTGCATCTTATATAATAAAAGGGTGGTATTACTTTTATTATTATTGTCATTACACTTTATTGTCGATGGCCTAAACTTTATTACATTAGATAAGGATGGCTATCATTGTCCGGCCGGTTAGCTTGGCAGTTTAGTGCGCCGTAAATTTCAGCCGAAAGGTTGCTCTTGCGAAATGGGTCACTAGCTGGTCGGTTGCGTCCTTGGGCAAGTCACTTAAAAGACCAGTACAATGATGGGTTCCGCCAAATTAAAGGAACGTCCTAATCATACACAACACACTACAATAGCTCAAGTAAACCGACGGTGGGCGCGAGGTAATCTGGCCATTACCCCTGTAATAACACCCCTTGCGTTTTCCCATTAACGAGGAGTTTTCCCATTAACCATTAACGAGAAACTGACTAGTTAGCGACCAATTTCGGACCTGCAACCCTTCGGTTAAAAAGCAATGCACTAATTCACTAAGATTATCTCATCGACATAGTGCCGTATGCTTTATTATTTTTGGAACAACAGGCATGAATATTTATGTTTGATCCTGCGAATGGAAAAAAATCAAACTAATCACACTGGAAATCGTCAGATTACCTGGTGGTGACCGTCCGGTTTTCTGAGAAATTGTGTGTCGTTCATGATTGATACGTTGATAATGATGACGGTTTGTTGCCTGAAACCAGCGGATTAATGGGTTCTAAACCGAAGGAACGTGTGAATCATATAATCCACACATTCCAATAGCTCCGGTAACCCGACGGTGGGTGCGAGGTGATCTGACGATTGGCCGTGTGTTAACTCCTTGGTTTTCCCATTTACGGGGATAAACATGAATATCCTATCATGCCCTATCCTTTCGTCACTTGTTCAGTTTTAAATGCCATGTTATATAGGATTTGGCTCTAACCAATCAGTGAAAGCTACGTCTAGGTATTTGTCACAGAAACGCAAAAATATAACATATACAGTTATAGATACACATATGTAGGCCCTACTGTAGTTATATTTAGGCGTTCGTGACTGGATTGAAATAATGAACCGTGTTATAACTTTGGATATCTATCTATTTGTGCGGCCCGTTGGTCTAACGGTTAAGTGCGTCGCCTTTCAATCGAAAGGTTGCAGGTGGAAACTGGTCGTGGTTGTGTCCTTGGGCAAGGCACTTTACGTACATTGCCTGAACCCAGCGGATTAATGGGTTCTACCAAATTGAAGGAACGTGTCTATCATGTACAACACACTGAAATAGCTCCGGTAACCCGACGATGGGCGCGAGGTGATCTGACGATTGCCCGTGTGTTAACCTCCTTGATTTTCCCATTCACGGGGATAAAGATGAATATCCTATCCTATCTACGGATTTCAATTTTTTAACCCGAGTCACAAAAATAGGTTTTAAAACATCTATAGCTGATCCCCCATTTAAGGTACCGTATCTATACCATGATTTATGTTACTTGGTGTCAACTTTTCCAACACTTTTATATACATTTTGCAATAAAAAAGACTCTTTCCCAAAAAAAATTTGTGAACGGATTTGGAAGAAATGAAAACTCATACCTGCACGACACGGGTTAAATTGTTTCCATGTTTTACGTTTAAACTATTTCAATTAAAAAGTAAACAACCGATTTAGCAGTGATTTAACTTATTTAATTTTTTTCTAGAATGGGTGTTGCAGCATGTACATATTTTACGCTTGCCATAGTCGGTATATCGGCACTTTTTGCGTACTATAACTGGAATTTTGAAACGATTGTGGAGTTTTCAGGAAGTTTCGTAAACAATGAAAGTCCTTCGCGAATTAAGGTTGCAGAATCTTGGAGCAAACTTATTTTGCAACCTCAGGAAGAACACCGATTCAAACGCATAGCTGTTGGGTAAGATACAAAATCGTGTTGCACAAACCCACACAGCAAGTCTGATGCTAATGTGTGGGTGCCTCTAAATACTACAGGATCGCGATTGGAGTGCTTGGATCACTTAGATTGCTATGGAAAGTAATTCTAACCCTGTCCCAAACACTAATCTCAACCCCAGAACTAACTTTAACCCCAACCCTAACATTATTATCATGGCTTTTGTAATTACGAAGTATAGTATACGAAGTATAGTATCCAACCAGTATGGAAAGTATGGCAGCTGCACACTCGAGTTTTTTTTTTCCCTGCGTCTTTGCACACTTGGGTAATTTTACACACACTCGCGAGCTGGCAGTATAAATATCGTATAATTTCCAATAACCTTGTAAACCTACCTCTGGACCTCGGGTAATTCACTTTCCATACATTTTTAGTTATGTAGATAGATATGTTAGCTGACGGACACAAAAGATTGAGGATAGATTAATATTTTTTTAAGATTTTGGTAAAACAGTTATGAAAAGGAGATTGTGTGCACACTTGAAGTGTGCATTCTTGGACGTTTGCACACTGCACACTTAAATATTTGGCGCGTGCACACTCGAGATCTCGGCGAAAATTGACGTACTTTCCATACGGGGTATCCAAGCGATTTAAGCGTTTTATGCGTTCCAAGCGGTCCTGTAGTAGTTAGAGATACCGAAAGGTGTTGGCCATAAGGTTGTTACATGGAAACCAACCATCAATCAATTAAACATATTTATTTGTTAAACGCACAGCAACAAAATAGTAACAATACGAACATAAATTAAACTCAAGTTTAACAAGGAGACACCGAGAAACCGGTACCTCTAAATACTACAGGATCGCTTCGATCGCATGGAGCGCTTTCATCACTTACTATACTTTATAACCACAAGAGCTATGATATTAATGTTAGGGTTGGGGTTAAAGTTAGTTCTGGGGTTGAGATTATTGTTTGGGACAGGGTTAGAATTACTTTCCATAGCAATCTAAGTGATCCAAGCACTCCAATCGATCCTGTAGAATTTAGAGGCACCCCGAAAAACCATGCGTCAAAGCAGGTGCCACCTTATGATAAATGCAGATTAAAATATGAAAATAAATAAGAAATAATCAAAATAGCAGTGTGAACAACTTGTGCAAAAGCGTTACTTGGACCAAAACTTAACAAAACCTAAAAAACACAAAATGCATGAGGAAGTGACGTACAACTAGTTATGATGTCCCTAGGTTATCTAATACAATAAAATGGGTTATCTAATACAACAAAAACGTTTTATATATTCATTACACAATAACTCTAGTCTCTAGTAACCAGTAGGTGTGCACAAAGTAATCTGGTGATTGCCAGTGTTGTAGCACCCCTTGTGTTTTTTATTTAAGGGGTGGGGATAAACATTATATACTATATTGCTTCATACAGCCTTTTGCTTAAGGTCTAGGTTAAAATTCTTATTGAAAAAAACCTTTTTATCAGACCGACTTAAGGAAAATAGAAACCTGTCATAACGCCCTTATGTATGGAAAGGCACTTAACAGACATAACTCACACCAGTGGGTTAAATAATTTAAAGGGGTAAATGATGTCTTTATAATGTAAAACAGTATAAAAATAATGGAAATAGCTGTTTTTTATCTAATACACAACCAAAAAAATGTTTTTCATATGAGCAATAATTTTGATTTTAGACATGTTTTAACAACTGTCGCTTTCCAATTTATTATTAAACGCCATGCTTTGTGTTTTCATCGTGGAAACAAAAAATTAACTAAACTTTCTTTGTGCCTATCCTAAAATCTTTGTTAAATACAGAGTAAATGGGAACGTGGACATCATTTTAAAAGGAAGCAAACTCATCAACGCTCTTGACTCAAATGCTTCGTTCCCTGTGTACCATCTAGTGGACCACCCAAGCTTAAAAAACGTGAAAGACCTAAAAGAAACATTTGCATTCCACCATGCAAAAGGTGCTGGCGGGGAACGGTACATGGAGAATGGAGAACAGTTCCGGAAAATTCTTAAAGCTGCGAGAACTGTGGATGGCACAGAGGTTTGTACTTTGCTCAGATGATGACAAAGATTATTTCAAATCTTTACAGTCTTGCAGTATATATTATGTTCTACATGGTTTTAGGCATAAGAACACGGTAGAACATATTTTTTGAAATATTTTTGGCTTATACTGTTATCATATTGCCTTAACATGATAACTTATTTTTTTGTGTGTAAGTGTTTATTCAACTAATAAAGCTAGATCTGTTTAAACAGCTAATAAATTTATGATATTCTTTCAAAATTTCATAAACACCCCCAGTATTACATTGGTGGGAATGCTGCACTGATGGCACAAAAGCTTGCATCACTAATTCCCGTTGGTGGTGAAGTGGCTATCGGCGCTCCAGTCGGCCCGAAACTGAAGCCGCTGCTTCACCCGTTGCTCCAAGTCCCTTCCTCTTCATTTGTTGATGAAGACGAGTATCACATCATTCTTGAATTTAGCAAAGGTGAAAGGTAAAATGTAAATGAAATATTGATCCACACTATGCATGTTACTATTACAAATTTTAAAATTTGTTAAAAGTTTATTATTTTATGAATGAGGTTGTTTGAAGAAATTGCAACAAAAAGGATATTTTTAGCTATAAATGTCCAGAACTAAATGTTTTAAAGAAAAACTTAATTTCTAAATAATAATTAGAAAAACCTATTTTTTAGAAAAAAAATTAGGAAAATTTACTGCAATGAAAATAAAGAACATTTCTTACTACTATGAAAATTAAAACTCTTTACCGCAATAAAATTAAAGGATTTTTTACTACTTAAACTTAAGGAAAAATCTTTTTATCTATTAAAATTATAAAACTTTTTATTGGCAATAAAAATTAGGAAAAAACTTTTTATCTATTAAAATTATGAAACACTTTTATTGGCAAAGAAAAATAAGAAAAAAACTATTTTAGCAATAAAAATGACTGCATTAATTACCAAAATTGTATTAATTTACAGTTGGGGAGGTCGTGTGGCGCCAATAGCATCTCGATTTATTTTCTCACACGATGTCAGCAACTCTCACATGTCAGCATTTGAGCCGTTCATTGCGAGTCTTAAGGATTTTAAACCGGATCTGATTGTCATTTCAGGTTTGAAAGACTGAATTAATGGTTGAATAATTAATTTTGTAAGTGTTTTGCAATGAAAGTAACACAATTTCATTTGAATATCCTCATTTAACCCTTTAGAAACGAGATTGTTTTTGCGCAGTTTGCGTGTTTTGACCGAGTCCGCTTTGTAGTGCTCTAGCGCCTCTCGTGTTATAGTTAGAGCAAAATGTTCAACACTAGAGTTGTTCGAAATAAAATTTCCAAAATTTCTGAAATTTTAATTTTTTGATGACGTCACTACTTGGGGGTCCACGTCATAATCTTTCTTATACAATGTTATAGTTTTTGATCTGTTGACAATACAGCCTAACTTATTTTTACAAAGTTACTCAGAAACAAATTTTCTACAATTATATTATAATTTTGTATTGATGACGTCATCAAAATAATATTACGTCACTAATTTCATGTTACATGTCCACCCATGCCAAATTTTTTTGTTTGTTTTTTATTATAAAAAATGTTAGAATAGTAATTTAGATTACTACCAAGTCCATATTGCTTTATATTACTACTTTTCCCTTAAAATAAACTATAAATAAAGGGTTTGAATCAAATTGTGGACTATAACCGTAAAGATACTCAAAACCCCCCCAAAAATGTAAAAAAAACCAGGTAAGATCACATTCGGGACATCCCAAGAAGCGAAACTGATTCTACTGCCATAGAGACATTAAATGAAACAAACATTTTGAACGTAGTATTAAAAAAACGTTTTTTTGTGATAATTTTCCCTCAAAATTACACCAAAAAAAGTCATAAAATTCAACTAAACTTTACTTCAAAATTTCAAATGCAAAGTTATGTTTATGTTTGCTGTTTTCAAAAGATATATCATATAGCTTTCCAATAAGACCAAACTTTAGCAGTTTCGACAAGAAATTTTGGAGATTTTTCATTTTGAATGAGCATATGTCAAAAAGGACAAATTTGTTCTTATCGTTTCTAAAGGGTTAAACCAAAAACACAATTTTTTTGGATTAGTTTGGAAAAAATTCTAGATTTCAAAATTGATTTTAGAATGTAAACTGGTTTGAATACCGACGTCCTAATGTGCAATACACTGTGATTAATCCAGCAGCCCAAATGTGGACATACATATAACATATCCATACGTTGTTGTGTTGGAAACCCAACCCATTCCGGTCCAAGAGTACATTTTTCCCATAATATATTAACTCTAATAAGGCTGTCATTTCATAAACTGGTTTATTATCCAAACACGGCAAACCGCATTTAAGGGTAAACTTACCACTTTAATCCCAAAATTGGCGGTTTTAACCAGGATTACACCTTTTGGAAAGTCAAGAGAGGTCTTACTGGAAAAAGCGAATATCCGATATCTCTGAATTACTTAGAACCTTGTCGTCCAATATTCCTATTCATGTCGAACTTGCAAGCATGGCTAATGAGGATTGCACCAAAGAGATTGCCACACAGGTTTTTATTTTTTATCAAAATCATGTTTGAACTGCGGTTCCATAAAAAACATTGTTTTTGTTTTCTCTGTGTAAACAGTTAAGCAAGTAATTGTTTTCTTAGTTTTTCATTTTTGCTTTAGTACTAAATACTAAATAGCAACATGGGAAACATGGTAAGGTAAATATCCGTTAAAACACAGTCATCATCAAAAAAATAAAAACAAAAATACCATTGAATAGTTGACCGCTTAACTTAACCTTAACATAAATTTAACTTATTTTAGTTTTGTTTCAACCGATCAGTTATGTTATGCACATCAGCTCTTGGTCACAAGTTGTATAGTTGCAAAATTTTGCTGCACAAAACAACTTATGTGTACCAATGGTTTGTCCTTTAGATATTTCCGTTGGTTGATTCGATCGGCCTAAACGAGCAAGAGCTGTGGCTGTTGTGCAGAGTCGACGGAGGTCCGCACTGTTCCTCCCACCTCAGCGGTCCTCCTTCGATCCCGGTTGCGAACGACATCGTCGGATGGATGCTCAAGAAATACTCTTCCCCCCGTGGCTCGCGGCTCACACGAATCCACTTCCACACCCTCCCGTTTCACGTCGTTGCAATCCTTACAACCTCTCGGTGGAGAAACCAAGCCTCGTCAGTTACTGCAGGCACCCGTATTGCATCCACCCAAGCGTGCGATGATGACAACATAGCCCAACATCCGGAGAAGGTTGAGCTCCGCGTCTCCGGGAAAATTCGACTTTCAGTTTCCGATACAGACTCAAAAGATTTTGATCCGAGTCTTTCTACAATTACTTGGCACAAATCCGGCGTTTCCTATTTCTTCAGTCCAGTTTTAGTTTGCAAGAAACCGTCTAAAACTGTTGGCTTGGGTGACGCTATATCTGCAAGTGGGTTGCTTTTTTCAGGATTTTCCTAATCATTGCACAAGGAAATTGCCTCGAGAATGATTATTCCATTTTAACTTTTTTTTTCTAGTTTTTTTACTCGGCTGCTACACTTAGGTGACTTTGTTTGTGCTAATTAATTTAATTTGCGACTGAATAAGGTTAATTGATAAGTTTGAATGCTTACTTTGATGAAATCTATTCCTACATATGCCTTTTTTAACTAATCCACTTACGTCTTAGTACACATATACCTTATATTAAATAACAAGTACTGTAGTTCATACTATGAATACCTATTTACCCAGACCACATGTCGTTGCACAAAAGCATAGTATGTATTGGCTGCAATAAATATTCAGTTTCAATTTATTATTTTCATGAGTGTTTTACAAATATTTCACAAAATACAATATACACGCTCAAGTGCTGCCTCTTCACAAATTTGTTTTTCGTGATTGATGTTTAATAAACAAATTGCACTTTCTATAAATCCTTCGTTTTTTTCATTGGAATGCTTTAACTTTTTTGGGAGCAGTACAACATCTGCATATTTAGTCTGACCAGTTAGTTTGGTGGTTTAGTGCTTTCAACCGAATAGTTACAGGTTCGAAACTGGTCGCCAGCTAGTCCATTGTGCTCTTTAGCAAGGTGCATTGCCTGCACCCAGTGGAATGATAGGTCCTACCAAATTGAAGGAATGTCTCAATCATACATAACACAATGCAATAGCTCCGGTAACCCGACGGTGGGCACGAGTAATATGACGATTACTTGTTTGTTAACGCCCCATGCGTTTTTCATTCACGAGGATACTACAACGTCAGACGACCCATTCGAAGTTGATCCCATTATTGCGCAAGTTAGTTACAAGGATGCGTCGCTCTCATCCTTGTCAGTGGTGATTTACCATGAAACGCATGGATGAAAGTAAACTCTACATTTCTTCGACACCCTTTCAATCACGTCGGTTTAGGATAGGATATTCATGATTATCCTCGTGGATGGAAAAACACAAGGGACTCAGCCTCAGACCGTTTTCTTTGTTTAAATGTCATATGTATCCGCCACACGACCGCTAATAATATTGCACTTGGTTGTGTTGGTCAATATTTAAAGCGCAATCACACACAGAAAGCGGTTAGCGTATGTTGCGGCAGAGGTCTATCGCGAATAATTTTTCACTTACGATAGGAGGGTAATCATGTTTATCTCTGTAAATGGGAAAACCAAGGGAGTTTACACACGGTCAATCGTCAGATCACCTCGCGCCCACAGTCGGGTTACAGAGGTATTGCAATGTGATGTGTATGTACACACGTTCCTTTAATGGGGTAGAACCCATGAATCTGCTGGGTTCAGGCAATGTCCGTTAAGTGCCTTACCCAAGGACACAACCGACAAGCTAGTGACCAGTTTTCTAAAAACTGTACGTAATTTATCGAACCAAAAAACGCACAGAAATAACAAGAAGTAAGACCTTAATTGCCTCCCGCAGCAACGGCAGCTGGCGAACCGTACTGGCTATTGTGTAATTTCTTTCGATGTCAAACATTCCAAACGTTGTTTAAATTAGCAAGGTCGCCCTACCATCTGTTTGGTTCCCACCACGCTATACTATCAGCACGACCAGCGCACGCACACACCTTAAACTTGTTATCTCATTCTGAATACTCGTTTCCACTGACACGCCCATTAAACACACAACTGATTGAAAAAAAGTCCATTACAAACCCTGGTACTTTTTGTGTATGGAGAAAAACTAGAACCATTAGCTTGAGTGGAGAGAAAGTGCATACCACAAGACAATACCAATACGGCGCTACAGTTGTACAACGGACCTCCTTTACTTTCTTTATGTATACAGTCGTGTATTTTAGATTGTCATTTTCATATGAAGACCATTTACAGTTTATTATTCACAACGACTCGGTCAAAACTGCCAACTAAGTTCGTTACTCGTCAAGTGTAATTATATATAATGAAATTGGCATGCAACCTATCATTAAACAAACAAAACCTTTTATAGACACAGTAGAGACATGTTATTTATACAATAAGGCCCATATAGGCTTACCAGGTACCACCCACAAACATTACGCAATTTTAAATATGCATTTCGGTTTATTTGAAACTAGTAACCAGGGTTGTTTTCAGATCTTTGGATGTTGTTTTGTCCACCAACTAGCTCAGCGAACCATGTTGGCGCACAGCTTGTCGTCCAAGACGAACCCGAAATGAAAAGCCTGATATATAAGGGGTAATATTAATTCTGCAATTGCATTTTAACTACACCATTACGTGACTGAATGGTGACATGATCTACGCTATAGGCATGGCCCGTGAAGAGATTTTAACCGGCCCGCAAACTGTATCTAACCATACCCTGTAATTAAAACATTGAATACTATTTATGTAATAATTCGGCCCATCAAGAACTTTATTTTTTCAAATCTGGCCTGCCAAATACAGAAGTTGCCCACCCCTGACCTTCGCCTATGCAGCAATAGATTTAATATGTTTAATGAGGCCATGCATTAAAAAAACTGAAAAATCTATAGAAGTATATAACTATAATTTCGGAGCGATGTATGTTAAACTTAAGTAAACACTTAAACAGTATTTGTTAGTTTTTGTCATGTAGCCTGCAGGGAAGAGTAAAGCAAATTGGCTATCGAATACTATAACCCGCAACCCTATTGGGCCCAAAATCGTGGGAATAACCAGGGGGCGCGAACCTGTGCTTTTTAAATTTTGGGAACTGAGAATATATAGAGTACTTACACGCATACAATGTCCGGATAACCACAGCATTCCACCGACGTCAGGCAAGGCTGGGCGATACCTGTACACTTCAAAGAGTTTTCTTCGTTTTTTGTCGGCCACGGGACTGCTTTTTCTCTGTAAACTGGCTTGGCCAGTTTGATTTGCTGGTCACGAAGACCCTTTCTGTAGGGACAAAATTGTCCAATTATATTCCCTCGTTAAATTTCTAGAAAACTGGTATTGACCGTTAGATATTCATCTAATTTGTTTGTGCGGCTGTGTACTGTTAAAACACTTAACTGCTGGGGTGTGACCATCGTTAGTAAAATGCCAAATCAATGTATTTAAATGCGAGATCTGTTACTGCATTTTTAGACTTTATATGTAAATACAAAAAAACTACAATAACTCAAACTACTACATACAAAAAAAAACTACGCTAACCAAACTAGGCGCCAGCCAATCTATTGATTACCATTGTTACAGCCTCTATCTCGTGGTAACACTGTCATAAACTTGTTAGCATTTTGTTTTAGGACACAATTTCTATCGTTGCTGTTAACGTATGCCAGCACTTTTCTGGACAGCAGTTGATGTTCAAAACTTTTCAAAGTAACGAAATAATCGAGTTTATATGAAGCGCTTATATTATGGCAATATGGGATTACTAATTTATGACACCTATTACTCGATTTAATATGTTTATTTTAAACATATTTTAAATTTCATATAGGTTATTGTTACTTTACCTTATTGTTTCGTCATCTATAAAATCATCTATCTGCAGGGCGCCATTTTTTGTTGGTACCGACTAAAAGTAAAAAGCACAATTATACATATACTGTAGTCCTATATAAATAACAAGCTGTATATATTGATAATTTACTTCCAAACTCATTATGTACTTTGCCAACTACGCACATTTTTACTTACCGTCACATTTCCAAGAACTGCAAAAAGCAAGAGTAGCCAAATGACGTTATCCATAGTCTTGATATACAGTGTGGTTCGGTGGGCGTATTTGTGAAACTGTTTTGCAGGTATGGCGGTTTCTTCTGTTTAAATACGAGACGATAAGCGTTTTCCTCTAAGTGTTGGCAAATATTAATGATAAACCCATGACGACCGTATTAAATACGTTAGCACGGAATTATCAAAATTAAAGGTGATGTTGCTAGCACGTGTTTTCGGCTCTTGTGTACCTAAGTTCTTTCCTTTATACAAATGACACTATGAATAATGTAATTTAGTTCACCATGCGGGAATCGATGATTTTATGGTACATTGCTAGCACAATAGCTTATTTAAAAGAAATCGTACACTTCAAAAATGCGCCGACTTCTTCGGTGGGAACGTAAGGGTAACTACAGCAATATTTCAATCGTGTCAGTAGCGTGCTCTATTCGGATTGGTTAATCTTGTCACACCTTGTTTTAGTGCATCGTTACTGTGTAAACATTAATTAAGAGCAATTTCAAAACACACCGTCCGTCTATAGAACACCAATTAAAAAGACACCACATATTGAAATGAAATTTGAAGCATTTTTGTTTTAAGCGTTTCTTTTATGAGCTTGGTCTTTTTATCATTCATCAATCTAGCATTCGTGTTTTTCGTTGATTGTTTAATTATAGTTTCAATTCAGTTCAATACTTTAAATTTGCCTTTAATTTGTAGCGTGCTGATTTCTAGTAAAAACCTTTAACAAATGTGATTTTTTTAAACAAAACATACACAAACGCGCGCGCTAGAAATTGCCGCTACAGCTACATAATTACAATGCATATTAAGTACTCTAAAAGCTGTGGTCGTTTCATATCAATTACAATGTACAAGAATTCCCAATGGAAGCCGCGGTAAAGAAAACAAACCACAAATTTGATATCTTTTAAATTACATTAAAATTAGATAAGGAGTGCGATAGCTCACTGCCATTCCAGTTGGCTTTGTTAAAGCTATTGAAGTGTGTTGCTTGCGATAAAGACATATTTGCAGTTTTTGTGTGGTTCATTAATCCACTGGGTTGCATTGCTTCAACAAGCAAGATGCTGGTTTAGGTGTAATTACCTTTCGGCTGATCATACGTGCTATAACAGGGCCAGTCGGCCAATATATGTTAAAAACGCGATTCCTGTTCGCCCATTATAGTAATGAGTCAGTAAAATTTGTTGATTAAAATGGATAAAAAGTCACGTCCGCAATTATAGTAAACAACCAGTACGCTTTAGAGGGTCGGAAGAAAGAGTTAAGGTGTGGAAACGCTGTGAGGTTCGCGAAGTGTTGCTCCTATTTCACCCAACTTATTCATTGAAATTCGATTCTGAATGCACGGATGCGTGCAACAGCAAACGCTTTGTACAGTATCAATTGCGGTGACGTAAACGGGTGAAAATTCCAATGCAATGTTTCCTGAGAAATCTCGCTATAGAACGAATGTGTCAGAGAATTCGTCTCCTAAAAGTAATCAGCTAACGACTGAATACCGGCAGCATTTGATGCAGTCCGATACATTTCTACTGCTCCATGTATGATAGTAAAACAGAACAGCATTTGCCCGTATAGTCCAGAAAACGGTCGGTCGAGGTTCAAAAAATGGATGTTTTTCTCACTTGTATAAGCTGATGCCTCACGCTGGGCGAGTAATTCCACAAACGTAGGAGAAATGTGGACGACACCATGCTGTTTCTTAAATTTAGTCCTTTAAATGCAGAGTTCTTTTAGGTTTAATATAAGCGCCTTATTGGCCAACTGGCCGAAGGAGAAAATAGAGATTTTGTTGTGACAATTTCTCTTGGACGATTCTGCAAACTAATCAGAAAGTTCTCGTGAAATGTCGTCAACAACTACAGAAATGATGGGACGTAACGCCTCCGAAGGTATAATATGCAAAGTATTTATGTATATTAATCTCAGCTAAGGTAGTCTATGCTTTATATAAAAAAAATCAGTAAGCTATACATTATAATGTTTAATCTTTTTTTTGCGTAGTTTCTGAGTGAGATTATGTTCATAATGTCTCTAAATTGACGTGCATTTCCGGTTATTGACGTTTGCGTGCACTTAATTGGTATACGCTTTACACTAATAGTTGGCGACTGGTTCCATAGTTAGGTATTACGACCACAAATATTTAGTAAACAGAATTACTCACTCCTTCTTTCTCATGCAACGTCTGTTTCACATATAGGTTCATTTTAGTATAAATATAACAACATATGTCTAAATTTATTTTTTAATGGCTTGCCTTTATTGTTTTATCTGGGATGTGGTTTTAACGAGCCCAGCCCCAGGGACACTGGTTAAATGTGTGTTTTTGTATTTTCTCTGCATGAGTTTTTTTATGGTTAACGCGACCGTTACATATACCTCCTTATATATACAAAAACGGCCCGTTACTTGTATCGAATTTTGTATTTTTAACCATTTGCCCACACGACTGTGTCCTGCTTGCGCAAAGGATTAAACTAATTGACCTTTAGGTGTGTCGTTATGTGGCGGACGCAGCAAAATAAATAATCGACATACATTGTTTCCGACAGTTTAGCTAGGCGGTTTAGTGCGTCGCCTTTCTGACGAAAGGTTGCAGATTCAAAACTGGTCGCTAGTATGACGGTATGTCCTTATACAAGTCACTTTACTGACATTGGCTGAACCTTATGGGTTCTACCAATATTAAAGGAACGTCTGAATCGCACACAACACATTGCAATAGCTCCGGTAACCCGACGGTGGGGTGAGGAATCTGACGAATGCTCATGTGCTAACCCCCTTTGTTTTCCTATTTACGGAAATAAGCATAAATATCATATCCTATCCTACATCAGGCACCTGGACAACCGCGTCACCGACCGATGGTCTGCGCCTCGTTTGCTCTCCGGATTCATCCGCTTTTATCCCAATCCTCTACATCGTAATCGCAGTGATCGGACTAATGGCGAACGCTCTGGTCATATACATCATTGTGATTCTTAGGTAAACTGCACCAACTGATATTTTGTTGAAGGTATACATGCTAAAGTCGCATGACATGAAAAACTCTTTCAGTTTACACCAAACGTGTTTGTAGTAAGCGACTGAAACAAAGTTTGTGAGACTCATACCAACGTTTTTGGGTTTTTAATTTTTAATCAGAATTTACATTAAAAAATATATCAAAAAGCAAAATCTTAATAACATTTAGCGGGTCGGAAGAAAACATTGTTTAAATATAGAACTAATAACTAATAAGTGTTAAAATATTGTGTTTTTTTCAGTGAGTACAAGAAAACGGTGACCAATGTATACGTGGTCCAGTTGGCTATTGCAGATTTTATGTTCCTTTTTATTCTGCCTTTTGAAGCGTCGACCAAACTCAATGGGGCTTGGGTGTACGGAACGGCTTGGTGTAAAATCACAGAAAGTATTAGGTAAGCAATATTAACGCTACCCAATAGTAACTTCACACAATTGTCCCTAACTGCTAAAACAGCGGGACCAGTTTTTGTAATAGAAACTGCCACTGTCACTCCTACCCAGTAATTTATGAAAGTCGTAATCAGCCATTTACAGGATAGGATGTTTATGTTCCCCGCGAGAAGCGTTTTCACACGGCAGCTGTCAGAATATCCACGTGTACCTAAGGGAGCGTTCTCACACGAGTAGTTGTTAGATTACATGGCGCACAACGTAGGATTACGAGAGCAATTTCAGTGTGTTGTGTAATAGTTAAGACGTGCCTTTAAGTTAGTAAAACACGTTAATCCGCTGGATTCAGGCAATTTCCATAAAGTGCATTGCCCAAGAACACCATCGACTAACTATCGACCAGTTTTGAAACCCTAGCCAGAAAGGCGAAGCACTAACCCATCAATCTACCCAGTCGGACAGTGTTAAATATGACAAATTATTGGCGTGACATCATTTTTTTTCATTAAATTCCTAATTTCCCCAACGTCTTGCATACGTTATAGAATGCTGAACTACTACACTTCCATCTTGTTTCTCACCATGATGTCAGTAGACCGCTACATGGCAATCAATCACGCGATGAGCAGCAAAGTTGCGAAATTCCGCAGCCGAAGAGCCGTTACCATTATAAGCGCTGTGATTTGGGTTATCGGCTTCTTCAGCATCATATTTATTCTGGTCAAAGCAAAAGTGCAAAACTGTGACTGCCGAATAGAATTCGAAGGTAATTGAATTGTTACAGGAGTCTTTGTGGGCTGACGTTTACTGAATGATGATAAGTTATGTTTCAACTATGAATTCCAGACTCTAGCACAAAAAAGGAAAAATACAGGAACACAAATTGCTGTTTTTTAGCAAATTTCACTTGTAATAGGAAAAAGGAAGTTATTTGTTGCGCTTACTTAAACTATTCCCTAAACCAAGGACACAAGTGTCCAGCCAGCGAGTGGTTTTTAGTTGATTACAAAATAAAAAATTCTTGTAAAATGGGTTAGGATAAAGAATTAGTACCCTTGGTAGAAAAACAAATGGTCAGTTAAAATTTGGAAATGATATCTACGCTTTGTATTGATGGCGAATCTATTGTGTCGTAATATATACGATATTTATTATTTTTGTTCAAGCCAAAATTTCAACGGGATCAAATTTAAGAAACAACCTTGCCTTGTCTAGGGCAGGGTTTGGTTTTCCAAACTGGGGTGCGTGTAGGGATGCACAATATAGGATAGTTAGGTATTCTAGAATATTCTAGAATAATACATTTCGAATCTAGAATTTCGAATCCTATTCTAGAATGTTTTACCATGTATTTAAATTTGCTATGCTGTGCATATATTTTCTCATTTATAGTGAATTAGCCATATGCTTTTAAACTGTGATGAGAGCAATTTATGTAGTCCAACAATATTTTACCATTACATATTTTTTAATCATATGTAACATCTCTAAACACTATCTGCCATGAGGGAGGATAATAGTCTAGTAGGTTGTTGTTGAAATGAATGGCTGAGAAAAGTGCTCCCAAACACCAGACAATTTTTATTTCACCAGTTTGGTGTCAAGACTAGCTATTAATGCCCTTGCACAATTAAACATTAATTTACTATTTAACACCTCGGTAAAAAACTAATAAATTAATCACTGTAAAATCACCTAACTAAATAACACATAGGATATCATTAAATTGAATACATAGGATATCATTCATTGTGTTTATTGAAAACATAGTTGTTTAAGTGAAATATATATTGCAAATACTAACGTGTTTAGTCTGTAAATAACTCTTCCGCCTTTGGAATAATTGCGTCGTATTTAAAGGAGCGATAAACCACGTGATTACAGCCGGGCGAACCTGACCTACTTTCTTTGTGCGTGCGTGAGTTATAAGCGCGTCTGTCCACGATGCACGTGTATGGGACGACTGATAAGATAATATTGTTGTGCTTTAATGCAAGTTGTATTTCCGAGCTACCGCTTTAGAAAATGTATGGACGCTTTCGCACGATAGATGCACTTTCGGTATGGAGAAACGCATTACGGGTATTACATACGAATGAAGAAGCCATTTACAATTTTGAGATTACGAATTTACTTCAATGACGATTCACCAAAAGTTTCTTATCATTGTTATCCACTGTCTCACGCTTGCTGAAATGATGCGCTGACGTCTGCATAATCGGCATCACGCGTGTTGTTGCGCGTTGGATCGCAGCCAATATTTTATGTTTTTAATTTCGAATCCTAACTATTCTTATTAAATTGCTTGTAAAGATTCGAATCCCTAGAGATTCGAATCTCAAAGATTCGAAATTCTATATTGTGCATCCCTAGGTGCGTGCAAAGACTTTTAGGGGCCGCAGAGTATACATCAATTTCACACAAACTACTATATATACTGTAGCTTTTTATGTATTTTTCAATCTGTTCAGGATTTTAAACGTAAAAACGGGTCGCAGAAAATTGTAATAAATTTAAAGGGAACGCGAGATCAAAAACTTCGGAAGTACTGGTCTAGGGCACATGTTGTTACAGACGGCCGTATTCGAATCCGCTACTGTTCTTTTATTCTGCCTGTGAAAACGTATATGCAATAAATATTTATTTAATTTACAAAACTAGCTTACATTAAGCTTTTAAATGTGTTTAACACTAACCTCTTTTTTATAGAGGAGGTTGCCACGGATTACACTTATTCCGATGACTATGACGACGACAGCGCAAGTGGTACTTACGATAACTTGGATACAAACGTGTAAGTTGCTCTGTATTTAGGTGAGATTAAACATAACCTTTTGTGCTGCGCATGCTGATACATTCCATGAAAGGGTGTAAAAGATAGCGAAACAGTCATATTATATGTTTTGGCATAGCTTTAGGCTAATCATTCGACATAGAATCTCGATAAAAAATTACATTTAGAAGCTTAAATGTGTTTTAAAGTACTATGTCATTTAGGTTTATTTTTTTTGTTTGCAGGACAGCGGCTGCTGTACAATCAGAGGTGTTTGATATAAATGCGTGAGTTTAATTGTTAATTTTTGGTTTCTAGTCAGTGTCCTTTCAAAAAAAAAACAAATGACCCAGTCTTTCGAGGCTTGGCTTCAGTCTTGTGGGGAAAATAGCCTAAATACTCCATGGTCCCCCATAAATAAGTTTGGTTCTGGTTAAAATAATTTAATTTTACTAAAATTGACTCTGATATTGTTATTTTTTCGGTACAGATTTAACCCCGCGTGTAATTTTCTCTCTCTTGTCACAGTGTAATAAACAACATGCCGGGGTGGTGCAGTTTCAAAGAGCATCGGCAACTGGTTGTGTGGTTCGTCTGCAACTTTGTTCTTGCATTCGTTCTTCCACTACTTGTCATTTCGCTTTGCTACGCTCAGATACTAAAAAGGATATCGCAGCCTATGGCAGTAGGTGAGACTAGATAATTATTTCAAAACTGACATAGAAATCTCACGTTTTTAATTTTCTTCTTGTGGATGGAAAACCACATGATGCCTTATAACAAGGGATATTGTAACATTTTCTCCTATCGACGGCCGAGTAACAAGGCAATAATGTGTTGAAAACGACTAAGTGCCTTCCCACGAAAACAACCGATTCGCCACCCACTATTTCCCACTACCTCCGTCTGTCTGTTTTATTAAAAAAGCTAACCGTTAGAAAGTAGAACTAACTAGTTGCACATGTAGCCAATTGCCTGTCTGGGTTCTTTCTTAATCACCCTATTTATCAATATTTATCTTGAAACGTTTTAAAACCTACCCGCCCCAGGTACCAAGTCTCAGAAATCGAATCAAACACGTAAAAGAGTCACCCGTATGGTTACCGCCCTCGTTTCGGTCTTCATAGTGTGCTGGCTGCCATATCATGCTTTCAACCTCGCCCGTGCTAATGACAGCCAGCTGACTAAACCCGTGTGTTTGGCGGTGCAGCATTTCACATTGGTGTTGGCATATTCTGGAAGGTAATCAGGATTATTATTTTTATTATTTTAACATTTTTTTGCGGGCTGTAGGTTTCGAGTTCGAGATACGCTCGCCACGAAGTCCGTGTTTATTTATAGGAGGCGTACAATCACTTATTCTCCCAATGCAAATACCTAGCTAAAGGGACGGTCATTTAAGGTGCTGCCAAAGGAACTTTTGCCACAAAAATATTTTTTACAATTAAAATTAAAGGTTGGATCTGCAACCTAAACTAAAAACCCTCCAAAATTGTGCTTAAGTATTTCGAAATGGTACCGCTCCGTACATTGGGTACCTATGTTCATTAAACAGCCAGGAAATGCACATGCAACATCCTTATTTGACGAAGCTCTTTTCCACTATTACACAACTTTACGGCTAAACTGAAACACCGACGCGGAGACTAACACATGCTGCTTCCAATCGTACAAACTTTAGGGAATTACCACAATTGTTATTCAACAAAAAATACATACCATGGCCAAAAAAGTACCATTCGTAAGACCGCGTATATAGATCAATGTACTGCTTTATATTTCATGTAAATTTCAACATATGAATCGGTCGCACTAATTAAATATCGGCTATACTACCGTTCTCTATTTTATACATTAGTATCCAACCATCCGACTACTAATGGTATACCACCTTTTTGTGGTGACCCTCCGCGGGAGATTACCAGAAGAACCAGATACAAGTCTAACCCTTTCTATCCCACAGTATGTTAAACCCATTTCTCTACACATTCCTGGGCACAAACTTCCGAAAGAGGTGGCATTCGGCAATTACGAGAACAAGATCGTTTCGGCCAAGCATTGGCAGCAGAAGCGGTGCCGATTACACACACGGATCTGGTAGAAAATCTCGGTAGGTTTTCAATTTGACTGTTCATATGTTAAAGACTATATCTATGTGCTTATCTAAAGATTCAAAGGTGGCAAAGTTTATATCCAAGTTGGAGTGAAAATTTGGGTATTAGATAATGCCATGTGCTCAACCAAAGCTGTTGAATTGTGTTTTATATTATATGAAGACACTGCATTCTTTTTGTCAAACTCATTAATTAACAGGTTTCAAGCAAATTCCGATAGGATAGGATATCCATGTTAACCCAGTAAATAGGAAATCGCAAGGGACGTTAAAACACGTGTAATCGTCAGATCACCTCGCGCCCACTGTAGGGATACCGGAGCTATTGCGGTGTTTTGTGTATGATTTATATATTCCTTTAATTTGGTAAAACTAATAATTCCACTGGGTTTCGACAATGTACATTAAGTGCCTTGCCTAAGGAACCAACCAACTAGCTAACCACACTATACTGCATATTGAGATACTTAAACTTGTTTCTACAGACGAAAGTCTTCTGGCGTGTCTTTAACCGGGCAAAAGACCAGAGATGATAACGTAAGCATTTCAAACGTCACGAAGCACAGCGTCGTTCCCGCTAATCACGTGATCATACAAGAAGACCGGATGTAATTTGGGATTTGCACAATGTTACACTTCAGTTGTCTTTAACATTTAATGTCATTTTATTTGCTGCGTTAAAAAATGTTAATTGTAAATATACTAGATCGCCGATATTTTTTTGTCAGCTTAGTCATGTCATTGTATATGTTTTAAGTGTAGTTCTCATTAAAGCGTCGACTGTCTTTTTTTAAAGCTTGCATGCACCACACAAATCTCACGCTGCTTACTATTGCAAAATACCGAAATGCGCATTTTATTGCCTTGCCTTCTTAACTTAGTTTAATTCTATTTAAAATATAGAAGTAAAACGCTTAAACTGTTTTTTATTTATTTCGGTGTTAACCTGCTAATGGAACAAAACAACGTCAGTTATTTTAACTTGAGATTATGTAATTGCACCAATAAAAAAGAAAAAACGAATAAAACTTAAAGTTTAAGCAATAACATTATCTATCTAATAGAAAAATATTGAAATAAAACCCATTTGATAGGACAAAACCGACTTGAATAGTATGGGATATTTATCTTTTATACCCGTGAATGGTCGAACGTGGAAGAGTTATTACACGGGTAAAAGTCAAATTGACTCCTGCCTAATGTTGAGGTTTCAGATCTTGTGTAGTATGACTCACCAACTCATTGTTTCAATTCAACTGAGTTTCGGCTGCCTGCACAACGCTGCAAGCATAATTGTGTGTATGAATCGATGGCGTGAACTATTTGGCCGAAAATTGTAAAAACCATAACTGTCTATAAATAAAATTCAATTTTTATTAGATATCTATGGATTGAGCATATTTTATTTTAGGGACTTTCCCTTCACGAATATTCGTAAAAAATCGTAATTATCGCGTTGTTTTGTAAATGCACATGTTACACAGTTATGTAGCCTGCTTAATTTCATTGTGACTAGAGCAGAAATATTGAATGTTCAAACGCATATCGAAAGTTTAACAAAATGTCAGTTTTGGACACTTTTGAATGGGACGAAGCAGTTAAAAATGCACTGGAAAATTTTGAATGGAATGATCAGGTTTCGGACCAGGAGAGAAAGCACGAGGACGTCGGTTATGATGGAGTACTAACTCGGGTATTCATTTGATTTTTATTTGACTGTTTAACTAAGAGGGCAACGCTAAAACAGGGAAAGCGGGAAGGAGGGAAGAAGGGAAACTGCTCACTAAAATGACGAAAACTAATTTTAACTATTCCAAAACACTAGTCTCAACCCCAAGACTAACCCTAACTCTAGCCCCACGTTTGAAACTAACCCTAATGTCATAATCTATTTTAGCATGCAGTTTCCCTTCTTCCCGCTTTCCCTCCCTTTAGTTTTCTCCAACTAAGATGCCACTTAAGAGAGAGGTTATTGCTCCATTGGCAACACTTTTTTAAATTTTGTTAACGAAAATAAGAAGGTGGGAAACCGATTTGAGAAATTTGTCGTTCGATTATACATGCCAATTTTCACATGTGCGCATAACAGCGCTGTAAGAAGTGGTTTAAAACTGTAAACCAACAATATTTTTTAAAAAGTATGAAATGGTTACCGTATAAGAGCTAAACGTATACCATTATTAAAATGACATACCCGTATGGAAAGTACGTCAATTTTCGCCGAGATCTCGAGTGTGCACACGCCAAATATTTAAGTGTGCAGTGTGCAAACGTCCAAGAGTGCACACTTCAAGTGTGCACAAAATCTCCTTTTTATTACTATTTTGTAAAAATCTTAAACAAACATAT
>CH002567.1:1380506-1399999 GCA_000149265.1 Ciona savignyi | reverse complement strand
CTCCTGGCCTGCTGCCAATCTCTCCATGTCAGTTACTTTCCCCCCGGAAAAATTTGAGGCTGCTTTCGGAGAAACCCCGTATATAAATCATTATATCTTGGAAGGTTCTCTCGCAATAAGTGATATATACCAATTGGATTGTCTTAAATTTCGGTATGTGTTTGTTTTATAGTTTGTAGACCTGATTGATCTATGTTGTATTAATGTTGTTGAATCCCTGGAGCCACAGCTAGGCAACTTTTAATCTAAGGGTAGAAAAACTTAATCTGTCAGAATACTGAATTTTGATTACTGTTAATATTTGTCTTATCTATCTCAATCAAATTAAGTCAGATTTCTTATCTCTTTATTTTCTAGATACTTTGGTATCCAGATAGTACCCGGTATAAATCCTTCAATGCAAAAATTTTTTTTATACGGAAACATGACATTTGACGACAAAATACATTGGGTTCCTTTTACCTGGCATTGTAAATATGATTCTGGACTATATGGAGGAGCATTTGATCTAGCAGTGTTGTCAACTTGGGTTGGTCAAGACAACTGGACACTGTCCACTGAAATAGGCATTGATTACAGCAATGTATTTGGTATATCATCTACATCATATCTGGGAACACTCTCATTGAACAATTTAACTGGGCAAAATGGTGAACAGAGGCAGTTTCTGTATTCATTTTATCTGTCATGGGACACTGTGGTCTCTGAGCAAGATTATGTGCTACATTATAAGGAAACTTTCGATTACTTTGAACGAAAAAGGTTAGCGGTTTTATTTTTAAATACCCTTGACCTTTGTGATTTATATATCTATACAATTTCTGGGGATAAAAAAAAGTTGAAATAACCTGTCTTTAAAAACCAGTGTGTCGGAAGCTATAGCTGTTAGGACTGGATGTCAGATTATCTTTAGCCCATTGTCAGGTTACCGGAAATATTGTAGTGTGTTGTTTACAATTCAGCCCAATGAAATATTACAATATGCTCGAATAATAGCAGTATTGATTTTACATTAACACATTAGATACAACTGGATTTCTATATATTACATTAAATTCTTTAGTGGGAGTCCCAGCACTCAAATGCCATATTATGGGAAATTTCATGCACAAGGAAAAATAAAATTATCATCGAAAGACATCTCATATATCTGCACACATGCTGCAGCTAAGAAACCAACTAAGTTTTACTTGATTCTGCATGTGAGAAGTAATGTTTTAAATTACGGTATAGAAGGTTCATGTATATGCATCAATAGTGGAGCAGCACCAACTGAATATTTGTATCTATCATTAACCCACAATGTGCAGTTTTTCTGCTCAATATTTTTAATTGCCGTTTTTTTGAAAGGACCTTGTGCAGGTTTTATTTACCTGCTGCTGGAGAATGGTCATGCAGAAGACAGTTTATAACATTGCCTCAACCAAATAAAACTAATGGGGTGTACAAACATATAATAACTGTCTAATGCAGCCCAATGTAATAGCTTTGGCAACTGGTCCATGGCAAACTGAATATATTAATAATTTTAGATATATTTTTTTAATATTAATTAATTTATCTTTCATGTTAAATTGACTTCAGGCATTCGCCATTGACAGGAATAAGTGACTGAATATGAATTGAATTTAAAAACCTCCTTTAATTATCAGCCTCTAGGACCAATTGTAGTGTGTTGTGTATGATCGAGATGTTCCTTCTGTTTTAGTTATGCACCCAGTAATCTGCTGTTTCACATAATATCTGCCCGACCGGTTAGTCTGGCGGTTTAGTACGACGCCTTTCAACCGAAAGGTTGTAGGTTCAAAAAGTGGTCGCTAGCGAGTCGGTTATGTCCTTGGGCAAGGCACTTAACTGACATTGCCTGAACTCAGTGAAAAAATGGTTTCTACCAAATTAAAGGAGTATCTGAATTAAACACAATACACTGCAACAGCCCTGGTAATCTGACGGTGGGCGCAAGATGATCTGACAATTGCCTGTGTGTTAACCCCCTCGGTTTTCCCATTCACATGGATAAACATAAATATCCTATCTTATCCTAATTGTCCTGCCCAAGGACACCACTGTCCACCCACACTGCTTTTGACTCAAAAATTTTAGCTGAAAGTGACCGGACACTTTTAAACTAAACTTATTTTCTTTCTATTTTTTTTTGAAGGCATATTGGGTGAAACTGATGAAGTGTCCAACAACTTTCTTGTTACTCCAATTCTATTCCATTCATGCCCGCAATCCAGTATCTTTAGCCATATTGTTAATTCTAAGTTAATTGGTGGAAATGCTTTAAAACTTGGAGAAACTATGGGATTGTCCTTCGGGGTTGTGAATGCCATCACCATGTCAGATGATGGGTTGAAAATACCTGACTTATATTTGACTTTGTTCTTAAGATCTGCTGACGCATCAGAAAGTTTCGGTGAACAAAGTTATCTACTGGCTTACAAGACTTCAATCAGCAAATATATGGACATTATAGAGAATGTAAACTCCTCTAATAGTAACTGGATTGAACGAAAAACAAATTGTCTTGAAATTTCTGAATCTGGACGATGCAAGAGTTCTTTAAATTTTACATTACCCATGGATGGTGCAATGTGCGATCGTAAATTAAATTTGGTTGTTAAAATTCATTCAGTGTATTCGGAAAATATTTTTATTACATCAAACTCAACTATTGATGGTGTCTTAATTATATGTCCAAATGAATATCTTGATTTGCATAGCAATCAATTTTACAACCTTCCCCATGTACTTGTGATTGGAAAAAGTCACCAAGTTGGAATGAGACTAACTATCATTGAAAACCATCCAAGCAATAACGGAACTGATTCAGAAAATCAATTGTACAAAATTGAAACAAAATTTAGATATTGTAATGAGAGTAATGATATACAAAACGAAGTTGGATTTTCAAAAGCGCTGTGCTCTAATAATTTACCTGGTGGGTAACTTGCATTTCAATTCTTTTAATTTCCAAATTTTCAATTCAGATTTTTGTATTTTTTTATAAAATTATTTTTTTTTAAATAAAGATAAGGCTATCTCTGGAGTGACTATAGTATCAAATTAGTTTAACCAAGTATGAAACAAAAAAAAGAAAATTATGCAGTTTAATAACATATATTTTATATTATTTTTTTAATGCTTACACAAGATATTTTTGGTTTACAGTAACTGCTTCTCAGTCAGGACTGACACGGACCACAAATGTATCATGTGCTACAACTCTACATATCCCAGACAACTCAGCAAACTCTGATAAAGAAAACCATTGTGTTGCATTGAGAATTTTGACAGGTATTTTTCTACTATTTTAGCTCATTGGTTTCCCCCATGTAAGCTTAAATATTTTAGTACCTAGCATAATCTAATAGGCTTGATAAACCGGACCCTACAAAATTGAGACCTGTAGTAGCTTGAAATATTAAACTGTAATGATTGATTTGTATGATGGTAAAATTTGTCGCAATGTCCAATCCCTGAGGTCAAACATGAGGATCCAGTCCTGGTGTATTGAACCAGTCTGACTGATTAGCTTAGTGGGTCAGTGTGTCTCCTTTAATATAAAGGGTTGCAGGCTCTAAACTAGTTGATAGCTATTCAGTTATGTCTTTGGGTATTAAATGGACATTGCCAGAACCCAGTGGATAATAAAATTAACTAAATTGAAGGAACATGTAAAAAATAAACAACAAACTGCAAAAGTTCCGGTAACCCGACAGCGTGCACGATTTATCTGACTATTGCCTGTTTGTTAAACCCCTTAGTTTTCTCAATCACAGGGATAAAATGAATATCCTATCCAATCCTAATGTATAATATTATATTTCAGATCACAACAATCTGACAATGTATCGACTTCTGCAGTGGGATCATACAAATATTGTGCATCCATTGAATAGAAATTATGTTGATTACTTTGTATTAGCGGGGACTGACAGAATAACCATAACTGAGGGTGTCATAAACCCTGTCTACATAGATATGGGCGTAACACAGTTTACGACGAGACACTATTACTAAGATACACTGATTTGCTTGATTTGGAAGCTGTAGTTAAAGTGAAGTTTTGGCTTACAAAAGAAATGAATATCAGTTACCCGATGTAAGTTATTTTTAATTAATTTAAAGGTATTTTTAAAATAATTGAAAAATTTTTATTTTGACACCATATTATTGCAAGTAATGAAATAAATCATACTGCACATATCCGTCTAATTTTAATTTTAATTAGCCATTATTACTTAAGATATTAGTAGTAATTTTCCAGTTAGCTTTTTCCACTGTACAAAAAAGCTAGGAATGATTCAAATTTTGATCAATCTGTAAAAAGAAGCTGGTCATTTTATATTAGGAGATATATATATAATTAAATAAACAAGGTGTAGTGTTTAATACGATACACAAATTCTTAGTGTATATTTTCTGCATAACTATTATGGTGAGTTTCCACAACTATTAGTTAATACTATTTTATGCATAATATCTGCACATGTATTTCATACTTTTGTCACCTAATTACAGAAATGCTTTTGACAACAAAGTTTTAACTGAACTTCCTGGAGTGACCTATACTACGTTGGAACCGCCTACACTATATTTCAAGGACACCTTAAAATCTGCTGTCATCTTTCAAATACCTTTTATCACTGATCTTGGGTGGAACAGAATGTTTTGTGGGAATTACCACTTGATTGTAGAGCTGACCTCTATGTATACTGAACTAACTGATATTCAGATATTGAACAACACTTTTGTTGTACCTGTAACAAGCAAATGTAAAGGTAACCAAAAATATAACTTTTCATACCTTGAATGTGTCCTGTTAGAAAGGTCCTCACTTTCACCTAACATATAATATTATTATAAAAGTCTTATTCTATCTCTGCACTTTAAAAAACCCGTGTAATAAAAGTGTTTTTAATAGTTATTACTTAATTTGCACGAACTAAACTGCTTTAAAGGCTTAAAACTGCTTTAAAGGCTTAAGAACTAAAAATATTTAAAGGCTTAATTTTAATAGCATATTTCTGACAACCTTACTGTGCATTTTGATAATTATCCATTATTTATCCAGTGAATAATATTGAGTATCTTATTATTCTTATATCAGATGACCTACTGCAAGTAACTGATGGGGGAATTAACCTTCCATATCCCAACACCCATCTGTACACTGAAGTGGCACAAGTTATCAATTTTAATTTACAAATGGAAGGTCTCATCAAGGGTCAAAATGTCGTGGATCTGCTAACAGTGAATGGCAAACCATCCATCTCATTCAATGCTTACTTCTCCATTGATCCTCTATTAAACTTCTTTTTGGATGAACCTATTACTCTAGGAATTGTTAACTTAACACTTCATAGTAATATATCCAATACCAATAAGTAAGTATCCTTAAATCTGCTAAAATATATAAGAGAACATTTAGGATGTGCAGGTTTATGCACTTTTTGTTAAAGCTCGACTGTTGAGCCCATAGTGGGTTATAGCAGGTTTTATTTTGAAACCTGCTCTGACTACTATTCTCCATAGTATGGATTAAGGCAATCGTACTACAAAAGGTCTGGAAACCCTACCTTAGCCGATTAATATTATAACTGACACAAATTTAAGGTATAAACGTAAGTAAAGTATCTGAACAATCATCACTGCAAAAATAGCTCTCATTAAAGTATCTCTTTTTTGTACCTGTACATTTAAATTAAGAGATATTTCTTAAACGTTTTATTTAGGCTTGTCAAAAAACTATTTTGTTATATTTTACAGAGCCAATGTAGTTTTGCAGGCAGAAGTCACTTTGCCATCAAAAGTATGTCATGTTCATCCAGTTTTTCTAATTATTCTAGTTCAAGGTTATATTGAATTGTCTTGATATTTGAGCACCCTTATCAAATATGTATTTTCTAGGTCCATTAGGGGTAAGGGAAACCGAAAAGCAAATCGGAAACAACTATCTTTCAATTCCTCTTGAGAAGGGAAATTTGTTATCTTGTGAAGTTAATGCTGAAAATGACCTGAACTTAACAATTTCTGGTCTTACTGTTGTAACAAGAGATCATAAAATTGATGTTTTAAATAATTATACATTTCAAGTTGCACTAAGTTTTAACAAAATCAAGTAAGTTAAATTGCTTAAAGTAAGACTTGTTAGGAGGATAGGATATTCATGTTTTTCCCTGTGAATGGGAAAACAAAGGGGTTTAACAAACGGCAATCGTCAGATCACCTTGCGCCTACCGTCAGGTTACCGGAGTTATTGCAGTGTGTTATGTATTGCAGAAACGTTCCTTCAATTTAGTAGAAGCCATTAATCCGCTGGGTTCAGCCAATGTCCATTAAGTACTTTGCCCAAGGAGTATCACACCTGAAACACTAGGCTGAAAGGTGACGTACTTAACCACCAGACTAATCTGTAGAACAATTAAGTTTAAGTATGCAAATGCTAACCAATAATGTTTCCTTTCTAGTGTTGCAACTCAAAATGTCGCGCCGTTACTGCCCAATATAAATCTTAAGTTGTACATTTCTAAACTGGGAGCACTGGAACCACGTTTAAAGATTGCTGACGATGTTCTATCATCTTTTACTGCAAAAACTGAACTTATAAAAGTGATAAATCTTCTTATTTCCGAAGTTCTACTTACTGGGGAGTTCAATTTACCTGTTGATCTAATCACATATAAATGGAATTTATGTGGCCCTGTCCAAATAATTGCAGTTCTTGATGAAATAAGTGCATATAAAGATCGGAACCGAAAAGATAATATTTTAATATTTCCAACGACCCTAAAATGTCCTGACGATGTGATAGCGATAACCAATGTAACTGTACAGAAATCTGCACAACCATCAGCTGTTGTTTTATCTGGAGAAAACCTTGGCAAAGCACCAGAGCGGCAGAATTTGTTGGTAAAATCTGGGTTTAATGAATCAGTGGATGTTAGATTTACTCTCTGGAATGCTAACAGTGTGTCCTTAAACCAAGTTTATGTTATGTTTAATGCATCAAGTTTTTCACATGACCTTGGAAATGTTGACCCGAAGGAGCTTATTGAATTTCACATCCCGCATTCTGTTTTGTCTATTTCAACTGGTGGAAAGATTGAAACAAAACTTTCCGGTACATTGTTGGTGAAATCTCAACTCTGCAACATTCTAAAAGAACCACTAATTTTCGAGGAACACTTTGGGATGATTGTAAAAAACGTCTCTTTTAACATCCTTGTCTCGATTTCTTTAATGGAAGATTTGGTTACTTACAACAATCAATTCAAATTGGTCCTAGATGTTTTGTGTCATGGTTATCCAGATATAACAGTACCAAAACTGCCTGATGTTGGCCAAATCAGCATGCAACAAAGGTTTGGATCAGACGCACTGTTATTTGGTGTTAACCATACACTTATGGTGCAATTTGATGTCAACTTGGTAAAAGATGGCTTAGTGAAGTTTTGTGCCTATGGCTCCAATCAAATCACAGAAACAAATATCACATATCATGTTGATAAAAACACAGCGCAAACAGGTTCATCAAACACTAATACTACCGTCGTCAATGGAACTGCATTGAATTCTGAGTTGTCTCAAAATACTTCTTCAGCAATTGAAAACGAATCAACTAATACTAACACATCGAGTGAAACTCTTGGTAACAGTTCTATTGATGTTTCAGAAAATATGGACATTGAGAACTTAACAGCTTCTGCAAACAGTGAAAATTTAAACAATTCTGAAAGCATTGAAAATTTAAACACTTCTGTAACCAGTGTAAATTTAAACACTTCACAAAGCATTGAGAACTTAAACAGTACAACAAGCTCAAGTGAATTGGTTCATGGTGATCTCATCAGTATCGAGGACTTAGTTACTACAACCACCCTTCCACAGTCTTTTACCACAACCACATTACCTCTTATAAACACTAACCTACTGACACTACATAAAAGAAGTGTGAATACCGAGAGTTATGAAAATAACAACACCTCAGGTGAACATATAAATCAAAATGCAACTTTGATGCTTTGTCCAGTTGATAACAGACTTATCAGTATGAAGAATATCAAACTTTTGTTTGCTATATTTTTAAAATCATCTAGCAGTGATGGGCCTTTTTATTCTTCTGACTTCAAATCGAAAATCGTTAAACTTGAAGAAATAGAGTTTAGATCTTTAAGTGAAACAAGCGCATCTGCTTTCTTTGTGCTGGAAAACACCCTTTTTGATCAAGAAATCTATTTTGAACTTTGTGCATCTGAAGCCCAGGTTGTAGACATAGTGGTGAGTATGAATGTTCTGATCTAAAAATGTTTGTTATGCATTCCTGGATGACATTTTGATTTGTTTTATCCAGGTGTCTGTACATATGGTTAATATTGAAAATAAGCCAACAATTTTGTATGAACAAGAACAAGGTAATGCTGCATATTTAGAAGCCAAGATTGGAAATTGTGCTTCGGACACAAGGTTGGTAACATAATACCTCTTCATGTAACTTTAACAGTTATTCATATATATACGTACAAGACTATTGATGAGGGCAAGTCTTGTCCATAGATGATCTAGAGGGCCAATCTTGTCTTGAGTTTTCTTGTATAAAACGTTTTTGTGTTTTTCAGGGTATACATCAAAGAATTTTATCTCCAAAATAAAATTCAAGTCGTACAAGTTCCTTCATTGGTCCCATACAGACTCACAGCCACAGTTTTCAATACTGCTGGTTTTACTCAGAATGCTTTACTGAAACTGCATTTTCACTTATGTCATGAAATGACTGACAGCCCTAATGTAGATTTGCGTAACTTTCCAAAGCACGCAAATACGACTGCAGACTACTTTGCACTGGTAAACCGAGAAAACTGTTTAAAGTTAAATCAAGAATTAAGCACAAGCCAGATAGAAGCTACTTCAATTGATCTATACAACAAAATAGTTGATGTAGATCTAAGTGACTTAGCTTTGGGGTTGCATTTTAAGCTTGATTCGCAAATCTACGGATTTTGTTGGAAGACGGTTAAACTTCATGTTCTAGTTTACAGTGAGCTGGGAGAAAAGTCACAAAGGGTAAATAAATCTACGACTATATTAAACTTCTAAAAAATTAAGTTGTTGTAATTTTTTGTCATTATTGTTGTTGTGCAAGTTCAAAAATGGTCACTAGTTAGTCGGGTGTGTACTTGGGCAAGGCACTTAGAGAACATTGCCTGAATTTTTTGTTCTATGCCTGAACTTTTTGTTCTATCAATTTAAATGAACGTACGAATCATACACATCACACTGCAATAGCTCCAGTTACATGACGGTGAGGGTGAGGTAATCTGACGATTACTGTGTGTTAACGTCCCTTGCATTTTCCCATCCTCAGGAATAACCGAACATGAATATTCTCTCTTTTTTGATTTTTTTTGGAAAAGTTGAACACAATATTAAAAATAATTTCTATTCAATTAAAGCCTTTATTAAGTTAGGTAAAATGAAATCTCTTTGTATATTTTCAAAGACATTATTAATATATATTTATTTTTGTCTAGGACAACTCCTTTATTATTAATACCCAAAAAAGCATGTCAAACTACTCATTTTACTTGGTTTGTGGCCAAAAAATAACTGATGAATGCAACACTGATTTCCACATGTGCCAAGCTCCGGCAACTTGCAGAAACCTATATAGTGGTTATGAATGCATTTGCAGTGAGCCGAATGAACTGGCTGATCAAAATGGATACTGCTTCAATATGAGCATGTGCAACATTGTAAATGGTACAGTTTTATGAATAAATTTGTTAAAAATTTGCAATCTCAAAATATTGTCTATCAATTGGTAGGTACAACATTGGGAATGCATTACCAGTGCTCTTCAGCATGTGAGCTTGGTTATGTTTATGTGAATGGGCATTGTGATGAAATCAATGAATGTATAACGTCATCTCCGTGCCATCGAAATGCCAATTGTCACAACACGCCAGGTGGGTTAACAAATTATTTTTAAAAACGTAGTCTGATAGATTAGTCTGGTAGTTTAGTGGGTTGCCTTTCAGCCCAAGGGTTGCATGTTCAAAACCAGTCACTAGCTAGTCATTTGTGTCCTTGGTCAAGGCACTAAACAGACATTACATGAACCCAGCGATTAATGGGTTTTTCTACATTAAAGGAAAATGTGAATCACACACAACACATTGCAATAGCTCTGGTAATCCAGTGGTCAAACATGAATATTCCATCCTATTCTCTTCTATCCATAAAGTACTTATTAAATAGATGCACATATAAATTTTTATCAATCTGTGTAAACTTTTAATTTGTTCTGATGATTACAGCCCATAAAATAGGACAGTAGAATTTTCGAAACTAGCCACTTGCTATTCATGTCATGTACAAGGTACTTAACATATGCTGTTTTAATCCAGTTCTGATGTGAATAGAATCTTACAAACACATGTCAACCTTTCAACACATTTTTTCCACATGAGAATCAATTTATAAAAATATACGATTATCCACACAAAAAATATATGATTACCCATATAAAATATATAACATAAAAATATATGATTACCCACATAAAAATGTATGATTACCCACATAAAAATATATGATTACCCATATAAAATATATAACATAAAAATATATGATTACCCACATAAAAATGTATGATTACCCACATAAAAATATGTGATTACCTACTTAAAAATAAACGATTACCCACATAAAACATGATTACCCACATAAAAATATATGATTACCCACATAAAAATATATGATTACCCCCTTAAAAATAAACGATTACCCACATAAAACATGATTACCCACATAAAAATATATGATTACCCACATAAAAATATGTGATTACCTACTTAAAAATAAACGATTACCCACATAAAACATGATTACCCACATAAAAACATATGATTACCCACATAAAAATACATTATTACCCACATAAAATTAAAATATGATAACCCACAACTTCTTGTGTATTTTACATTTATCTCATAGGTTCATACATGTGTACATGCAAAGAAGGATATTTTGGCTCTGGCACATCTTGTTTTGATATGAGGAACTGTACTGAATCTAGTTGTAAAGGTGGCATTTGTCAGGAAGAAGACCCTGGATATAGGTATAGAAATTACTTTTCCGATTAGTCTGGTAGATATGTGTGATGTGACACCTTTCAACTGTAGGGTTGTAGGTTTCGAAACCAGTCACTAGCGAGTTGGTCGTGTTCTTGGGCAATTCACTTACCAAGCATTGCATCAACTCAGTTAAATGAATATTTCTAATTTGGAATGTCTAAATCATACACAACACATGTATTATCCTCGGTAACCCGACAGTAGGCACGAGGTGATCTGACGATTTTATGTGTGCTAACACCCCCTTGCATCTTTTCATTCAAGAGGATAAACATGAATATTTTTATCCCATTTTAACGATATTATTCATAAACTTGCACATTGCATTCAAAAGGTTCCCAACCTTTCGATTACAATTGTTTCATTAAAACAAGAAAGTTTAAAATTTACGTAGGTGTTATTGCAATGGTACGATTCCGGTTGATGATTCTTGCCATACATTACCTCACAACTGGGGGAGTTGGTCAAATTTCACTAAGTGTTCCTCTGTGTGTGGTCTCGGTACAAAACAACGTTCAAGGATATGCCAGCAAGGACTTGAAGTTAGAAACAACTCATTGTGCAATGGTATTAGTTTAGTTTAGTTTATTTATTTTCCCCCCAGTATTAAATAATGGCAAATGAAACAAATCATGACACAGGAACAGGAAAAGACGGCAAAACGAACAGTCATTAGAACACGTCATTTAAAAAAGGGTATATGATTAACACTATCTTCTAATACACATGCTTGCCATTATTCTTAAACAGAAAATTTATTACTTTAGTTTGTTTCTGTTGCTACCATGAAAACACGAAGCAAGACCTTTGATAATAATTCATACAACGGTAAACAGTTGTTAAAAATGTCTAATTCGATTAATAATAACCTTTGGTATCTTTTGACGTGGCCACAAAACCTACATAAAAAATACTATACCTTGGTTTAGCCATTTTTTGCCCCAGTATTAAATAATGAAAAATTAAACAAATCAGGACTCAGAAACAGGAAAAGACGGCACAATCAACTTTAATTCAGTTTGTTGAAATTTCCAGGGCTATCCATTGATACTGTGACCTGCATATCTGCTTCCTGCGGGGCTGCTCAAGCTGAAATTTGTTCAGATGATTCGGACAGATGTGACCAACAGCGCGGACGGGGTGTTTGCTATAGAGACAGCAATGATACATACAAGTATTGTCATCTTAATAATGCATTAGTATGATTTGTCCGACAGATTAGTCTGGTGTTTAAGTGCGTCTAACTGGTTGCTAGCTATTCAGCTGTGTCTGTGGGCAAAGCTTAACGGACATTACCTGAACCCAGCGGATTAATGGGTTCTACTAAATTGAAGGAACATGTAAATCATACACTAAATTAAAGAAACATGTAAATCATACATAACACACTGCAATAGCTCCGGTAACCCGACGGTAGGCGCAAGGTGATCTGAAGATGGCCCGTGTGTTAACCCCCTTGGTTTACTCATTCACGGGGATAAACATCAATATCCTATCCTATATTAAACTTTTTGTTTAAACCTTTTAAAGGGATTCTGTATTGAAAATATTTTACTTTAAAAAGTATATAGGAAAGTGATACGAATTTAAAAGGATCATCTATGGATTTAAACAAATAACTCAAAAAATACCAAACATGTGGGGAAAATTAAGTAAATTTAGCATTCAACTGTGAATTAATATGAACCTTTATAATTTCAAAGTATGTTTTAACATTTTGACTATTTATTAGCATCAACCTTACAGGTGTGAGTGCAAGTCTCCCTTTGTGCCAATAATATCAGATGGTGTACTTCATCAATGTGGACAAATGCACACAAACAATTCAGTCATAATAGAAACTCGGTAAGTAATTTCACATTCAAAATTATACATTACTAATGACGTTGTTGCCACAGTTTTTATTTTATTCCTGCAAAACATTTGGTTTTTTAATACATTAAATCTTGGTTAGCATAGCCGGCTGAAATATTATTCGTCCCAACCCCAGTTCGCTTAATTGTTACCAGGCCACCAGTAAAATATTATATTTTTTTTCATTTTATTTTTGTGTTCTAAATTTTTGGCTTAATCTTATTTGTTTTGAAAATTACTAGAAGTTTTTTGTTTTAATATTGTTAAAAGCCTAATACTTGTAATGTTGTGTGTGCATTACTCCCCTTGCTAGGCCACAGTAAAATTATCAAATCTTTACCAGTCCAAAACAGTAAATAGGTTTGGGACCACAGACCCTTGACAAATTACTATCAACTAAAACATTGTCAATTTAAAATTTTCGTGCTGCACAGTTTCGTTTTTAAAAACTTAATCACATACAACACACTGCCAGAGTTCTTGTACCCGGGCAGAGAATATATAGTATTCTTACAAGTACCTTTGTTAACCACCCCCATATTTTTACTCTTGCCAGAATATGTTTGAGAATTTCATCATCCAATTACTGTTTCATCAACGGTTTTTCTTGATTGTTAAAAATAATTTTCAATACTTATTGCAATGAACAATCAAAAGCGAATAAATTATTCTAATGATCAACTCTCCATCCCAGAATTCTGAATACAACCAATTCAACTGTACAAAATGAAACTTTTTGGATCCAGCACACTCCAACTGCTATATGTTTGAAACAACAAAACCTAACAACAACTCAGTTTTTAAAGCAAAGACTTCCTTTTCCCATTTCAATCCAATCAAATTTTGCTTCACAGGATGCTATGTATCTGTATGTAGCTGAGAATGGTGTTGTGGTCCTGACCACTGCATCTATTCCACTACTTAATGCCCAAGCTTTGCAGAATCCAAGCATTTTACTTTATTTTCCATTTGTAAGGGACTTCACGACTGTTGTTGCACCATTGTGGCTTCGGGCTGGTTTAAACTCCACCGACTATGACTCAGATGTTTGTGTTCAAGTTTATGATAAGTTTGAAAACAACCATGCCGTGTTCTCCGAAACTGATGCATATATTCGTGTTAAAACAGGCAAACATTTTGTATCCTTGCTCATTACCACTGCAACATGGAAACAAATTTATCCGAAATGGGACAAAGACGACGAACAAACAGGTTCAAACAAAGACACTCTCACATTCCAGTTAAACCTGGTGACAGATTACAAAACAGTGTATGTTATATACTCATACAAGGATATGCAATTGGCATCAAAGGCTTCAAATGTGGAAACCTCCACAGCATCTGGACCAGCAGTTTTTAAAGGATTCGTAAATTCAGTTGGAAGTCAATCAGCAAAGCAACTGTAAATAAACAGAAGTGTTTTTTATTTGTTTAAAACATTTTTTATTTTTTTATTTAAAGTTTTTTTTTTATTTAATTTTTTTTTTATTCTGATGAATAATCAAGATTTAATGTTGGTAGATGTACTTTACGATACTCTACTTTAAACATGACTATAATACATTAATGTTGGTATAGACACATTCTTTTCTGGGGATGACGGATTCTAAAATGTTCTAATATTCAAAGGACTATCCACCAAGTCCATATGTCATTATGCTTATTATTTTTGTGCAGGTACACCATTAAAGATGCTGGTGTGGAGTTTGACATGAAACCTGTTTTTAACATATCTTCACTGGGCCACTCAACCACAATGACAACCATTAGCCAATCTACCACACCTACTGGTACAGTATATGAATGTTGCATGTATATTGTGTTTTATATGAATGTTGGATGTGCAGTGTGTTGTATATGAATGTTGCATATGCAGTGTGTTGTATATAAATGTTGCATATACAGTGTGTTGTACAATAATATTTCAAATACAGTTTGTGGTTCATTAATGTTGGATATATAATATGTTGTTTAATACTGTTGCATATACAGTGTGTTGTACAATAATGTAGCACCTACATATTGCTGTAATATATACAAATTGTTGTGTTTTTTATTACTTTGCGTGAGAACACAAATGACTGGCACACAGCCAAGCACTCTTAATAATTCGCCTTTGACTACCCCATACCACATAATTTTAATCATCTTTTTTAAATAAAAATAACAGTTTAGTAAACTTAATAAACTTTTTTTTATCTGTACAGCTGTAGCAAGGTGCCTTGATTGGGCTTCAAAGCAAACTATACTCAAGAATATTGACATCAGCCAATCTTGTCCCCCAAACAAAGCAAGAGCCCTTCTGGAACCCCTAGTTTGGGTAAGGCATGAATACTTGTAGTTATATATCAGTGTGACCCTGTAAGTTCAGATACTTTTGTCTATATTTGGGTTTAAGAAAACAACTTTTGTTAAATCACAATCATAGTCAAAATTACAATCGTCTAGTTGCAAGATATGTTTAATTATAATAAAAATTGCAATATTAAAAAATTACAAAAACACTGCAATAGTATAAAACTGTTTCATTTATTTATATATATACTATTATATGGGTTAGCAGTAACATCGATACTGCTTGTCACATACTGACCTAATCTCTGTTTCATATGTTTTAGACTGCAACTGAGCATTGGTCAGTTTCTTCATCATTCGAAGATCTTTTACAAAATAAAACTCAAAAAGAAAAAGCCATTTTATCGGTAAAATACTTCAATAAAACAATATCAATAAAACAACAAAGTTTATTTTTCTTAACTGAAATTTGCTTGTTATGTCTATTATAACTGGTTTTTGCACCATCTTATCTTTATTTATTATTTCTAAAACAGTTATAGCTGTGAATGTTTATGGTTTTGAATACAGAATTGTTTAACCTATAAAGGATAAAATAAAATAGGATATTCATGTTTATTCCCACGAATGGGGGCGTTAACACACGGGCAGTCATCAGATCACCTTCTGCCTCTCATCGGATGACCGTAGCTATTGCAGTTTGTTGTGTATGATTCAGACATTTCTTTAATATAGTAAAACTCATCATTTCACCAGGTCCTGGAAATGTCAATTAAGTTTCTTGCCAAAGGACACAACTAACTAGCTAGCGGCTTTTTAGTGGGATGTTCTTAGTATTTTGGTCATGTTATAGTACATTTGTTAAACTGAATTTGTCCACACTACAATTGACTGTTCCATACATACAATTGTCTTTGATTTGCAGTCATGGAAAAGCAAGATATCCATGAACTCAAATACTCGTCTGTATTGTTTCACAAGAGTAGTTCCAGATAGCAATGGCTGGAATGTGGATTGCTGCTATCTGAATAAACAAGAACTTTTAACTTCAAATGTAAACCAATGGCATTTTAGTGGATTTACTAGAAGGTGAGGGTTTTGATAAGGAAAACAATCGGTATAGTAAGATGCCTTTTCCGGAAATGGTTGACAGTTGTTGTTATTTAATATTACTTCACATTTGGACAGCCTATTTGAATCCAAAATATTTTTTTAGTTTATGTTTGTTAAATATATTTTTATGACATTTAACAGTGCAGAGCAGTGTTTTGTGTAAGATCAAGACTAACAACTTTATTTGAGATTTCCATAATTATCTATTCGCTCCGTGCACCAAGATTAATTGCCACATTTGTTTTGTACCTGAGTGCTTACTAAATTACATAGCTTTAATCCCCCCCGCAAGTAATATCAGATATTCAGATATTTATCATCGCAATCTGTCATAAATTAAGGCATAATCGTCTGAGTTGTCTATGAAATTTATTCCTCATATAGGGGCAAAAACACAAATCTTTGGTAGGCTCTAAAATTCCAACTCAATTTCCCAATTGCATAGCTTTATCTCGCAAGTAATAACATAAATTTATCCTGTGCACTTTTAAGGATCATCGCGATCTGTCATAAGTCTAGGCATTATCGTGTAAGATATCTATGAATTTTGTTCCCTGTATAGAGGTAGAAACACAAAGCTTGGGCGAAAGAAGGCTCTGAAATCCCAACATTTTAATTTCCTAATTGCGCACCACAGAGACTGCTTGACAGAACATTAAATTGCAAACCTAACTAATATCATAGGATCAACAACAAAGAGAGTTCGGAATATTTGAAAACAGACTTAGCTCCTTTGATTGACTGCTGTGGTTTGGGCACAGCAAAAGCATGTGATTTATATGTGAAACGAAGACCTTTACCAGGTAAATAAATTGCAGTTGGTAATGTAAGTAGTTGTTGCTGTTCTCTACTGTATGTAGTTGGTCCTATTAGGGATTGGATAGGGATAGAATAGAATTGGATAGGATATTTATGTTTATTTTCATTAATGGGAAAATGCAAGGGGTGTTAGCACACAGGCAATTGAGTTACCGAAGCACTGCATTGTTTTGTGTATGATTGACACGAACATTCAATTTGGTAGAACCCATTAATCCACAAAAACTGTAGATTTTAAAGTATCTTGCCGAGGACAACTGAATAGCCAGCAATTAGTTTCGAACCTGCACAAACCACTAAACATGTATGTGGTTGTTACTGTTGTCTACTGTATGTAGTAAGAAAGTCGTTTTTCTTACTCACTGTATGCAGTTTATATATGTAAACTACTCTATGTAGTTGATGCTGTATTGCTGTTTCTACTAAAACCAATTGTACAATTACTTCGTTAAGCTACTGTATGCAGTTGTTACCATAACCTATTCTATTTGATTGGTACTATAACCTACTCTATATATCGGTACCATCAGCTACTGTACGGAGTTGGTTCTCTAACTAGATGTACATTGTTGATGTAACTTAAATATATGTAAAGGTTTCTATAACCTACTTTACTCTGATGTTTTACTTCACCTAATTATGTCTGTAACCTAATGTATTATTAGTTTAGTTTAATTGTTTGCCCCTTCTTTACATTAAAGAAGAATAGCATAGTTATTTAAAGTTAAGGAGACAGGATAAAACGGCAAAACCACAGTAGTTAAAACACATCAGTGAATAGATACATTAAAGAGGAGAAAATAAAATGATGTGGCTGTTAAGTATGTATTTGATGTTGTGAGGTATGGCATTAAAACATGTTTTAACAAATTTTATCATGACACATTAATGTATGTATTTGATTTATGGCATTAAAATGTTGTTTTAACAAATTCTATCATGACACATTAATTTATGTGTTTGCTGTATGACATTAAAATGTTGTTTTAACAAATTTATTGAATCTATTTAACTTTCATGCATTTAAAGGTTCCACCCAGCACACAGTAGTAGGATTGGCTTACGCTGGTGGGGACCCCTCCATGCAAACATTGGATGGCTCCTTCGTTCGCATAAATCACCCTGGTCATTATTTGGTGTTAGAGACGAGCTCATTCATTCTATATGCAACTATAGATAGTCGGGTTGTGAACAACCTTTTATTGCCAGTAATAACAAGAGTAGTAGCAAGTTTGCCGGGTGAGGTGGATGGTCATGCGGACATAGTTCTCCATTCGAGTGGGTATGTCAACTTTACAGTGGTGGATATTTCGCAATTTGATCACTCAATCCAAACAAAAGGTAGGCAGAGCTAGTTATTGAAAAAATTTTTATTTTAAAATTTAATTTTATTAAAAATTTTTGCTCCAAAAAGGTGTATAGTATATTTTCCTCTAGTGTTACAAGATAAAAAATACGATTTATTAAATACTCTAGCTCTGAACATCCATTCATGGGCACAGAAATCTGTCAAATGATATAGATTCGCTATCTTGCCTGTGTGATATTGTTTAATTGTTTCAATATCTAGTGATATATATGAGTATCCTAAACCCACAGAAAATTGTAACCTCATGCAAACTGGCCCATTTTACCATCACATGATCCTTGCCTGAGCAGTATCACTATTCAGAATAAATTACTATTTTGCTATAATTGAATATAAAAATATCTTGTACTTTCAGACGGAACCATTATTGCTGGTATACCGGTTTATTCACAGTTAGATTTTACTTTTCGAAAACTAATCAGCCTTTCTATTCGCGCTGTTGACAATTCGGTTGTTTTTCTGCTTCAACTCCCATTCAATTTTCAAGGGAGAACCAAAGGATTGTTAGGTAATAATCAGATTTACCTAGTTGGCATTTTTATTTTGGTGTAAACAAAAGTGCAGAGTTAAAATTACGAATTCATACTAAGATTCTTCAGTTGTATAATGTGAATAACAAAGAAAGCTTCCAGACAGAGTCTAGATTCTGTCCTGGTGGTGAACACTATTTAACACAATTGAGTTGATTCTACCCACTCCACTAGATTCAAAAACATCTTTAAAATAGAAGTAATCTCAACTTGAATATAGTCCACACAGGGTTGTGGGTTTAAACTTTAATCTTTTCTTACTAACTGTAAACTAACTTCCAATTTTCATTCTGTTTAATACCCACTAAACTATTAACATGGGTTATAAGTGGGAATACCCACCAGTTGTTATCATGGGGTATATAGGGGAAT
>CH002567.1:1358664-1369956 GCA_000149265.1 Ciona savignyi | reverse complement strand
CAGCCGTCTCTACTTTCTTACCGGGCACGAAGACTGCGTCGTTGATGTTCGGGACAAACGTTTTCGCGTCGATGTTCAGATTTGTGAAAGAAGAAGTGTCATCATTGCCCTTCGCCATACCATCGTCTAATACGTGTGCGATGCTTTCCGACCTGGAACTCTTCTTGACAATTTCACGACCGGTTTCTTCCAATCTAGGTTGGCCGTTATTGTCCAATCGACGTAATTTATACGAGAAATCTCTTACCTTTTCACTATTTTCCACATTACAGAACATTGCCTTTGATCGACATGAATTTCCAGGTCCGTATTTACGATCGAAATGTTTCACCAATGATTTAAAACACCATCGTTGCTGTTTGGGCAAAACAGATTAAATTCGCACCGCATCTCCTCGTAGGCAACAGGCCAACTGTAAGCCCATTTGTTCCTCATCCCATTGGTTTAGTTCTGCCATGGCCTCAAAATGTTCTTTGAACGCCGGCCATGAATTTTGACCATCAAAATTCATTTTTACGGGCACTTCCGAGCCGGACGGCCTGACCTGTGTACTATAACCAACCTTTGTTGTTGATGTGACATAACCAAGCTCGGGGGAAACTTTAGTTTTTTTCTTCAAGGCCTGTACGATTTTCGCCTGAACCTCCTCGTCCAGTTGCATTTCACCCATCTTCTTAACCATCACTTCTATTAGTCTTTCCATATTCATTGTAAGGCCCAGCCAGGGACGCCAAAAATTGTAGCGTTTCAGCCCAATTTATTGTTGCTCGGTCTATTACCTCGACCGCCACAATGCAACTAGACGCTCACAGCGGCACAACTCGTAAATACACAACTGTACATCTCACATTACTGTACAGAACTATCCTTCGCCAATTGCCTCCTACTTCTTACTTAAAGCACAACGGGTACAACGAAATATATAGAGAATATCAGGCAATCAAGTAATCAACGAATCAAGTAAATAACGTAAAATCGGTGAGCGTAAAAAATGCGAGGAATTTAAACCAACGACATAGAAATAAAACAAAACTTTACAATATATTTTTTAAAAAGATTATGAATTTTATTTATTTGACTTATTTTACACCTTTTCCATCAAAGTCAATTACCTTCTAATGCTTCTAACAGCCAATAGTTAAGAATCAAAATAAAACAGCACTTTATTTCAGACATCAATGAATGCACTGTGACACACACATCCTTCTGTGATTCGAATGCTGCTTGTGTGAATCTGCCAGGTTCCTTTGAGTGCTACTGCAATAAAGGTGGAAACTGTATTACATTTATGTATTTCGTTTTTATCTTTATCCCAATTACCTTTTCTATTTGATCTTAAGTATTGTTTTTTAAATGAGCAAAAATAAACTAAAACTAAATGGTGTAAGGAAGATTGTTCAGACAACATAGACCATGTGCTCAAGAAAGGTTTATTTAAACTAGTGAAATAAAATGATGCAAACAAAAATCCTCAGTATAAAGTTAAACATATCTTACGATTACACAGACTGACTGTTCTGGTAGATTAGTCTGGTGGATTAGTGCGTCGCCTTTCAGCCAAAGGATTGTAGGAATGAAACTGGTCGCTACCTAGTCAGTTGTGTCCTTGGATAATGCACTTAACGGACATTGCCCGAATCCATCGGATTAATGCGTTCTACTAAATTGAAGGAACGTCTAAATTACGCAACAAACAACAATAGCTTCCCCCCTTACGCAACAAACAACAATAGTTAACCCCCTTGGTTTTCCCATTCACGGGGATAGACATTAATATATCCTATCCTATCCTGTTCCGATAAGTAGAATTTATACACTTTACCAATTGCAATTTGATTACAGGATACATTGGTAATGGACTGACATGTGTGGACTTAAACGAGTGCTCCTACAACAATGGGGGATGTCAGTTTCTATGCGATAATCAGCCTGGTGGTGTGAAATGCTCATGCCCAAGTGGGTATGTGAAGGAAGGAGATGGAAAGTCATGCAGGGATATTGATGAATGTGTGAGGAAGGAATTGAACTCTTGCAGTGGTGAGAGTTACTGTTAATTAACATACTGTTAATTAAGTAGTAGTATTACAGTCTTTACAGTAAATTCAGTTAAATTATATATCTTGTTGACTCAAAAGGGATTTGATTCAAAACCAGCAACTAGCTAGTTACTTGTGTGATTGAGAAAAAGTTAACATGTAACATGAATTACCTAAACACACTAGTTTAATGGTTTTACAATAATGGTAGCAATGTCGCTATTGAATTTAATTCTGCAATAGGTCAGGTAATCTAACAGGTAAGAATGAGGTGATCTGATGAATGCTATAAATGACACAAAATGGTATCAATATTTTACAAACCGAATAAACATGAGTATCCTATCTAATGGTACAAGTCTGTGTAAAGGCTGCACAAAATTATATACAAGATACAATAGACTGGAAAGTTAAAATCTTTTAGTACATTTCTGTTTTGTGGGTGACAGACTAACAGCCTACTGTGCACACAAAATATATATTGACTATACCATAGATGTCTATCCCTTGTGCAATATATTATCAAACCTATACAAGCACAATAAGCTGCTATAGGAGGGGATGGGATAATGATGTTCATCCTCATAATTGGGAACAAGCAAGGCAAGCTAACACAGGCAATTGTCAGATAGTCGAGTTACCGAAGCTATTTAAGTGTGTTGTGTATGATTCACACAATTCTTTAATTTGGTAGAACAAAATATAGTTCAGGCAATGCCGGTTAAGTGCCTTGCCCAAGGACCTAACCGACTAGCTAGCGACCAATTTTTAGCCTACAACCCTTTGGTTGAAGTGCGTGGCACTAACCCACCAGACTAACCTGTCAAACAATCACACCTTCACAGGTTCATCGCAATGCAGGAACTTTGTTCCCGGTTACACATGCTTATGTCCGGATGGCTACCAAGCTGAGGTCAATACCTCCTCCACAACCTGTGTACCTTCCCCAGAACTCCAAGCAAAGTTAAACACTGATAGCATAGCAAAACAACAATGTAAATTATGCGCTCATGGGTTAGTAAGACTTTGATGAGCAGACCCTTTCATTTTGTTTCAAAAATCATTAAAAATTTGTCCATGGTATTTCATAGAATGTACTTTAAATGTCATAAATTTTATTAGGATAGAATAGAATAGAATATTTTGTTTATGGGAAAACGCAATGGGCATTATTAACACACATGTAATCGTCAGATTACCTTACTTCCATTGTTTGGTTACCAGAGCTATTTCAATGTATTGTGTATGTTTTAGACATTCCTTTAATTTCGTAAAACCCAATATTCTACTAGGTTCAGGCATGTCTGTTATGTGACTTGCCAATGGCACAACTGATTAGCTAGCGACCAGTTTTGAACCTGCAACCATTCGGCGGAAAGGCAATGCACTAACCCACCATGTTTTCGGTAGGACACATGTGGAAGATTGGTTAAAAACAAAAATTAAACATATATATGCTTAAAATATATGAAAAAATCGAAAAAAAAACAAACAAATTATTTCTTCTTACGTTCCACCGGTTGGTCTGGTGGTTACGTGTGACGACTTTCAACTGAAAGGTTGAGGTTTGAATTTGGTAGCTAGCTAGTTGGTTGTGTCCTTGGGCAAGACACAGCTTAACAGACATTGCCTAAACCCAGCGGATTAATGGGTTCTACCAAATTGAAGGAACATGCAAATCATATAACACACACTGCAATAGCGCCGATGACCCGACAGTTAGGTAATTTGACGATTGCCCATGTGCCGGTAATCCGACGCGAGGTAATTTAAAGATTGTCCGTGTGTTAACCTCCTTGGGTTTCCCATTAACCGGGATAAACATGAATATCCTATCCTATCCTAAGTCATTAGGGCACTAATCAATCTGTTCGGTCAAGCACATGTTGTGATGGTATTAGTTTTTCCATCCCCCTAAGTTAAATATATGTATATGCTATGACTCAAACAGTGACTGAAATGTCATATAAATGCACTCCAAAAGATTGCGTTTTTTTACCAGATGCTCGTTAAAAGTCAATTCTGAAGGACTCTACGATGTTTCATGCTTATGTCCACTGGGTTTTACATTGGCAGAAGATAGAGTTTCTTGTGTCGATATAAACGAGTGTCGGTCATTAACTCCATGCAGGGAAAACAGTTTTTGTGAAAACACGTATGGTTCATTTAGATGCAATTGTACAAAAGGTAGTTCATATATTTTTAATGGTTTTGATGTTTTTTTTTACTTTTTTTCTGCAATCAGTATTTTTTTTATTTTAACCAATGTTTTATTGAATGTTAATACTCTGACTTTGATTGTCTTATTGAGTCATATAATAAATACAAGGCTTAATTATCCACCTTTGTCACTTGGTATTACATCTATCAATTATGTCCTACTTTAACAGAACTATTCATACCTGATATTGATGGCTTGGGGTGCACTGAACACCGTGGAAACTGGGGTTCTTGGAGTGACTTTACCCCATGCAATGTGCAGTGCGATTATGGTTACAGGTCAAGGCATAGAACATGTAACAATCCACCTCCTAGCAGTGGAGGCATATATTGTGTAGGCTCAGATGTGGATTTTATACTTTGTGCGGAAAAGAATTGTGCAGGTATTTCTAACTACAGTAAGGTTAATTTTTTTCCCTTTATATAGTATTGGTATAACAAAAAAATAGTAATATAGTTATTGTCAAAAAACAGAAGAGACATTAGTTTGTATCATATTATTAAATTTAATATAAAGGAAATTTAGCCATGGCCAATAATGTAGATTACACAACATGCTTAATTGCACAGGATATAAAATTTTATTTAATGTGAAACCATACAGTCCCAAAGTAAACATTATAATTAAGTGTATACCTAGTGTGATATAGCACTGAATCTTTTATAAATAATGCATATTCACAGTTTGGTTATTAAAGTGAAAGCTAATATAGAAGCGGTATAATAATAAAAAACTTTTATATTTTTATCTAATAATTTGCACTGTCTTGAAGCACTGCTTACTTAAGGAGAGTCGGCAATAAAAAATGCAATAATATGCTTTGTATTTACTGTCAACCAACAACGGTATTGTTTTTCAGTTAAAACTGATGAAGAAGCAAACTCTGTGGAAATCGTTTTATCTCCGATCACAATATTACATTGGTTAAAAGATGTAAGAAGTGGTTTTGCAGTGTGGGTAACTGACTCTGTGGACAGGTTTTGCCAGGTATAAACATCCTGAACTTAACAAAATAGGATTTGAAGTGGTTTTAATAAACGGGTAAAATACTTTCGACTTGCTTATTCAAAATAAAGTAATGACAGTTATGTTCAATTGACAAAATACTTTGTGCTTGTTGGTTTGACAGAAACATTTTTCTAGGAACATTTTGAAACATGTTGTGGGCATTCTGTTCCACAAAGTCTACAGAAAAGCAACTTTGCAGTGTACCAGGATCCTGTTATTACATCTTTTCCACGATTACTTTCCAATGGTGTAAGGTTAGTATTCACGAATTGATTTTTATAGTCGAATATACAGCATGTTGTCCCTTTAATCATTACCTCATTCTCTGAAAACCAACAAAATAAAACCCACGCCCTATTTCATTTTTATATGCACCATTATCCAGGCTCGTAAGCCTGAACACTCAATTTTTTAAAGTAACTATTTAAACCTTATTTTAATAACAGTTAACCAAACAAATTGTTGCACCAGGCTAAAGGTAACTGCACGATGGAATCCACTGAATGAATTATGCCACAAGAATCCATCCGTCACGATTCAATCTCGCAGTTCTAGCATTCCAGCTACATCTTACATTAAACCCGATGTACTGCTTATGGCACTTAAGGCCAGTAATTCATCAACGAAAGACAGCCGTGTGTTTAGTACCAATTTGATTGTGTCACTAAATCCCGGAGGAACTATGCCAACTCCCCCTGTTTTTGGGTTAACTACAATCATTTCACTTTGTGTTTTGTGTCTTTTATTTGGATCACTTTTCTTGTATGTTTTAATGAAATCGATCCGTATAGTAACCATTTCAGACACAGAACATCCAGTCAGCAGAGATGTCACAAGTTTGGAAACTAATATTGGAAAAGAACTTGCTTCACATTAAATGTGCGCATTACCCATGTTATGCGATTATATAATGTTTAAAATATGTATATGTGTTAAAGTAGTTATATGTCGTTTAGTATGCACGTAACAAAATAAACAAACAAAACATTTTTCAAACGTCCCCGTTGCGTTTTTTTTTTACAATAGGGGATTTCCCGGTTATTATAAAGCAACAACGTTTTTCCAAATTTAATGTTTGAAATTTAGCGAAAAGGCGAAGAGGCAGTAACACGTGTATACTAGAACTTCAAATGTAAGAATTAATATTTTAATAAAACGATAGCAGTGTTAATCAACAGCAGAAAGGTTTAAAATAAAAAAATCAATAATTTTGTTTATGTACTCAGTTATGTATTTACCGGGTCCATGCACTGATGCACGCCTTAAAAGAAACTTAAAGACGTGGAATGTATTAGCCTGTAGTGGCAAGTAAAAGGAGGGAAACTGCTTACTAAAACGGGTGCCTCTACAGGACCGCTTGGATCAGGATCACTTAGATTGTTATGGAAAGTAATTTTAACCCTGTCCCAAACACTAATCTCAACCCCAGAACTAACTTTAACCCCAACCCTAACATTAATATCATGCCTCTTGTAATTACGAAGTATAGTAAGCGAACCAAGCGGTCCTGTAGTATATAGAGGTACCGTACTAAAACTATGGAAACTATGTTTAACTCTACCCTAAACACTTATCTCAACCACAGAAAAACACAGAAACTAACTATAATATTCTAATCTTCATTTTAGGGTCCAGTTTTTCTCCTTTCCGCTTTTCCTTCTTTTGGTTTTTCTTGATCTTTTTGTTGCCCTACATTCGTTTTAACAGATACATTTCTTTGTCAGAAAACCTGTTTAGTTAAAGATTACTTTACAAATACGTCACTATGGAAGCAACTTTAAAGAAAATTAAAATCCAGACTGGGGTCGTTAAACGGATCGGAAAAGAGACGAAAATGTACAAAGAAGAGGTTGTAACTACAACAAAGAAGATGGAAGAAATGAGATCAATTGACAAAGATGACTATGACTTAAAAAAGAAAGCTGAACTGTTGCAGGAATCGGAGATGATGGTATCGGATTGTCAGAAACGTTTAAAAACAGCAATAGAGCAATTGCACAACTTGATAACACAAAATAGTGAACTAAAGGATGAAGCTATTTTCGAAACTGCCAAGACTGTGCTGGAAGAAGTACAAGAGGCGGCCTAATTTAGAATCCTTAATTCACATTTAAATTGCTCTGAAATAGTACCAGTATTTACATTCAGAAGGCAATTGTACATACTAAACAAGCATATACCATAAATAACACTATTAATGGTATAATAGAATTGAATTATAAGGCTACTCCACTGCAAACGGATATATAATCTTCAGACAGGTTTTTTTTCCATACCATTTAGCTGGTGAACAAATTATATTTTTTTTAAAGTAATCTATTACATGATAGGCCTATTTTATTAGTTTGGTAGTTGATTGTTAATGTGTTATACTCCTGTGATTATGTGTTGTTATAATTGAAAATTTCTTTGTAGGTCTTATTAGGAACGAGACTATATACCTGCCATGAAAAATTTAAAGCTTCAGTACCAGAACTTTATAAAAATTGAGCCCAATTCTGTATATTTGACTACTGATACGGAGGCTAACAAGTTATACACATGTACTACGAATTCTATATTTGGTTATGATCTATTAAGTTTTAAACAAGTTTTCGAACTGAATTTGTCGAAAAAGGACCTGACTCCAAATGGTGAAGTTGAAATCACTGGTTTGCAGTTCATGTTGGGGGAGGAAAAACTTTGTGTTTCGTTAAAACATGGAGATATTGTGCTGTGCAGTACGGTAGATGGTGAAATTGAATGCGTTGGTACATTGGATTGTGAAATCGAATCAATGGTTTGGAGTCCAGACCAGGAGATTGTGTTATTCGTCACCAACAGAGCTACTGCGGTGGCCATGACACATGATTTTGACCCCATCGCTGAAATTGAAGTGGGTGCGGATACTTTTGGAGAGGGTGAGTTTATCAACGTAGGATGGGGTAAGAAAGAAACCCAGTTTCAAGGCTCCATTGGTAAATTTGTTCCTGGGAAAGAGAACGTTGATACAGACATTGTGATTGATGATTGCAAAATAAAGATAGTTTGGAGGAGTGACGGGCAGTATTTCGCAGTCAGCAGTGTGGAAAATGGAAGCCGAAAACTAAGAACCTGGAACCGCGACTGTGTACTGCAGTACACAAGTGAAGGAATGAATGGATTGGAAAGTTCATTAGCATGGAAACCAACTGGCTCTCTAATAGCTTCCACTCAAATGAAAGCACACAGACATGATGTGGTGTTTTTCGAACTCAATGGTTTGCAACATGGTGAATTCACTTTAAAGTTTGAACGAAATTCTGTTGACATATTAAAACTCGAATGGAATGCTGATTCCAGTGTTTTAATGGTGTTAGGAGAGGATAGAAAAGGTTCTAATGGTCCTGAATCGAAAAAAACATATCTACAGCTTTGGGCATCCACAAACTATCACTGGGGTATGAAGCAAAGTTTAATCTTTAATGAAAATGTTAACTTTGCAAGCTGGGATGTGGAAAACCCTTTTGATTTACACATTTTATTGCAAAATGGAGAATATTACAAGTACACTTGGTCATGGGAAGTTGATTCAAGTGGTGTTTACTGTGCTAATACAGATGCATCCACTGAAAATGATGGATCATATGTAGCTGTGGTGGACGGGTGCAATCTTAAGCTCACGCCGTTTAAGTATATGAACACCCCTCCGCCGATGTGTGCTTACCAGTACAAATTTAAAAGCAGTGTGAAGACAGTAACTTTCTTGCAGGATTTCTCAACTCCTGACAATCTCTGTGTTTTAACCGAGGATAACGCTTTGTTTGTTTTCAGCAAAGAAGGAAATTTCACAGACAACGATGTTGAAACTGAAATGGTAGCAGCTGGTGGTAAAGGCTTTAAAACTACAGTTGGTATTTTAAAATTATCAGCAAAATTCATGCTATCGCAAGAAGTGAAAGGTTTCAATCTCCAAGAGTTACGACATTTGGTGTGGGTTGATCAATTTACATTAGTAGCAGTTTCAAGTCAAACACACAGTGATGTAATATGCATTTTTACTCTTGACTTTGTAAAATTTAGTTATAATTGCGAACCCATAAAGCAAGTCTCTGGGCATATTGTTGCTGTATGTTCGGTGCATATTCCAGAAAAGGGCAGTTTCGCCATTGCACAAATGCATGATGGTAATGTGGTAAAGTATGAAATTCCAACTCTTTATCAAGAACCTTGGCTTGATAGCGGTGGTTCGCCTGTTGTGCTGAGTAACATTTGCTCAAAGATGAGAGTCTGTTCATTTAAAAATCCTTCCGACGACGAACCAACTTATGTTTTACTTTCGTTGTCAGCACAGAAGCAGTTGTTTCTCAACAACACTGTCATAAGTAGGGAATGCACTTCATTTGCAATCCATAATGAGTACGTTCTATATACAACCTCCTCACACAAACTAATATGCATTTCAAGGTCTTCTGATATATCAGATCTGGAAAAACAGCATTCAAATGCTGCGTTTTCAACGGAACATCAGATTTTATGTTGCATTTCTCGGACAGTTGAACGAGGCTCCACTATCGTCACTGTAACCCCAAATGACACAAAGGTCGTTCTACAAATGCCTAGAGGCAATTTAGAGCTGATACACCCACGACCGCTAGTTCTTTCAGTGGTCAAGCGTGCGATTGATGGTATTTGTTACAAAGATGCATTTGTGTTAATGCGGAAACATAGACTCAACATGAACCTACTTTATGACCATGCACCAGGGCTGTTTATGGGCCATGTTAATGAATTTATTGCTCAGTTAGACTCAGTTGATTATATAAACCTTTTCTTAAGTGAGCTAAAAGATGAAAATGTAACTGAAACAATGTACTCACAATACTATCCAAACACCAAGCTAGGAATTCCAGGCCTCCTTACAACTTCGGTCAATAACAATAAAGTAAACTTTATTTGTGAAAAAATGTTGACGGTTTTGAATGCTGAAGAAAACAACAAATATTTTTTGTCTGTTCTAACTGCTTATGTGAGGAAAATACCGGCCAATATTGACCAAGCACTGGGTAAAATTCGTGATCTGAAAGAAAATTCAAACTCTACTCTTGTCGCCGATGGTTTGCGACATTTACATGTAATGGTTGAAGGACGTGTTTTGTACAGGGAAGCGCTGGCTACTTATGATTTAGAGTTAGCATTAATGGTTGCACAGGTATCAAACGATGACCCGAAAGAATACATGCCATTTTTGAACAAACTCCAGCAAATGGAACTTAATCATCGCAACTATGAAATTGATATGTTTTTAAAGAAATTCAGTCATGCCTTGGTAAATATATCAAAATGTCCAGATCGATTTGCAGACTGCATTGAACTGGTAAAGGCACATAATTTACACCGAGAAGCATTGAGGCTTTTTGGTAGATTTACACCTCAGTATAAGGAGATCAGCAACCTGTATGCAGAGTTCTTGACCTCCAAGCACGCATACGAAGAAGCGGGTTTTATTTTAGCACGTTGTGACAACCACAAAAGAGCGATAAAGTGCTTTGTAGCTTCATGCAACTGGCAGCATGCATTACACAGTGCCAGCCATCTTAATTACAGCACTGAGGAACACACAAGAACTTGCTAATTCTCTTGCGAATGCCTTGATGGATAAAAGCAGATTCCTAGAAGCTGCGAATATCCTGGATCGTGAGGCAAAAGACCCAGTTTCATCAATTCAAGCTTTGATAAAAGGCAGACATTGGGAGGACACTTTGAATATGATACGAACACACAAATTACTTGATCTGGTTGACTCTTGTGTTCTTCCTGCCATACAAGAAGCAATGAGAGAAATGGAAACCAGCATTAAAACTTACTCAGAGCAATTTGAACGGTATTTCAATCGACTGTTGGTCGTTCGAGAAATCAAGAAACAAAAACAATTACATGTAAGTAATGATATGCTTTACTATTATTTTCCATAGCAGTGCCATAACACAGGGCTTCCCAAACTGGGGGGTCGTGACCCCGTACTGAATTTTACTATATCTATTGTATTTTTTTAGACTTTTTTAGATT